>JAJEJO010003322.1:35176-115704 GCA_020662805.1 Glaucomys volans | reverse complement strand
AACTACTTATGTATTCACTTATTTGTCGACTGGTGACTGATGCTGGGAATGTCTCCCGTTTGGAAACCCAGTGCCTGAGGAAACTGACAGGGGAGTGCAGGTCTGATGGTGGTGAAGGCAGACAGGTTTGGGGTTGTGGGCAAGTTAATTTCAGGGCCGTCCATGGCGGGGTGTGCCAGTGACAATGTCCAGTCAAACAGCCGGCAATGAAGTTGAGGAGAAAGGACAAACAGAAGTAAATGTAGGCATCCTTTTCAGAGGAGAAGGCCATGCTTCAGACAAAAGTTGTCGGACACCTGAGGTCTCAACGAAAAGGCAAACATTTCGCAAGGGTGGTTTACACATTGCTGGGGCTGCTTAGACCTCCTTACCCAAGATGGAGAAAACTGACTGAGGCCCAGAGGCTCTGGGGTTGTGGACCCCAGCGGCTCACCTTTGAATGCTCCTGTTGTCTTGAAACATCTTATGAATTTTCCATTGTGCTCCATAGTATATAAATAAGATTTTAAATTACCTTTGAGTAAAACTGACTCGGCAGCATGACAGGAAGCATTTAGCCTGTGGCTGCTCAGGGACAAATTACCCTGGGCATGCCCCTGTGGATGGGAGCTCCCAGCTATGCTGAGAAGAAGCAAGACCTGCAGCAAGGAGCAGATCGGCTAGCTGGGGGAGCCCTGGTGTGAGTGGGACCCTAGATAGGGGGTTTGGATGACAGCAAAATACACCAGGAAAGGTCTGGTCATCAGGAGAGTGGGAGGCAGAGGGGTGGCCTGCTGTCCATCAGGTCTTGGGGCTCTACAGGACAGGGTGATGGGCCCTGGAAGGGGTAAGGAAGTGTTGGAGAGCCAGAGTTTAGCAATAGCCACTGATCAGGAGTGGCAGGAGGTCAGAATGGATACTTGACAAAGGAGCACTTTGCTTTGGGGCTCTGTGAACCAAGGACTTTAGAAAGTTCTCCTCCAGGTTACTGACAAACTGAGATTTCTTTCCTGAGTGGAAACAGATTGCCCAAACTTCCATCCCACAGCATATTTTACTGACAGATTGGGTGCGATTTTTCCCGGGAATGGGGTGTTTCAAAAGCAAGGAGGAAAGGGAGGCTGGGACCGGGGGAGGTCGGTGGAGGAAGACAGCTGTCAGCTCCAGTGTGGCTGCGGGACAGCTTCAGCAGATGTGTGCAAAACATCAACTGCCATTTTCCTGAACCATTGGCAGGTCACCCAATCCAAGAGCAATTGGGATTGTAAAGAGGGTCCCAAGAGGCTTCAGGACCCAGGGCCTAGACACAGGGTAAGTTCAGTTCTCATGTGAAAGTAGCATCTCTCCTTGCACCAAATTAAAACAATTTGATCAAAATTTGTAATGCAGAGGAGCATAATTAAATTGAAGATTTTAATTAGGCACAGTTTTGATGAAACTTAACGGGAGCCGGCAGGAACAGCCTTGCTGTCTGTTAAACAGAATCCTGCCTGGTGAAGAGCTCTTTAGTTGATGATCTTTAATGACTGCCCAACTCCCAGCTCTGCCAGTGTGCCAGCCAGCCTGGAGGAGGGTGGGGGACTTGAGAGGGGATGCGGGGGTGGAGGCAGTGAAGTGGGATTTTCATCGGCAGGGAGGCGTCTCTTTCAAAGGAATGCTGGTGCTAAACTTTCGGGGTACTCAATTACTTGCTTTTCATCTGCCGAAGTAGAGAAATAGTGAAGAATTATGTGGAGGGCTGTTTTACAGTAATGAATTAGGGAGGGGAGGGCGGGCCTCCCTGCAGGCTGAGGCGCCTCTGCTGGCCGCCTTCGCTAATTGCTTTGTGACTCTCAATTTCATTTCCCAAAACCTGCATCTTCCCCTGACCTCCAATAGCAATGACAGCGAACAGAAATAAGGCTTCTGGGAACAGCGATCTGAGAAGAGCCTGGAGGAGGACTGGGAGGACTGGAGGCTCAGAAGAGACTGGCCAGGTCAGTTTCCCCAGCACAACAACCAATATGAAGGGAGACTCAGAAAACAGCGTGTCACTGAAGGAGTGAGAGAATGGGCAAAGCTGTGACTCACCCTGGAACTCTCCTGACACGGAGACAGAGTTAAAGAAGCATGAGCCAGACGTGGATGCTGATGTTTTACAAAACGTGTCTGGGCCTGATGAAGAAATCCGCCCTCTCTTCCTTTCTCTCTTCTTTTCTTGCTTTATCCAACAAAAAAGTTTACTAAGGCTTCTCTGGGCAGCAGGTACAGAATTTGGACAAACACTTCAGAGTTCTAGTTCCTTCTACCCTTATGGATCTATTAGACAAATCAAGAGACAGAAGGTGTGTGTGTGTGAATTACTGTGAATCTCTACGAAGGAATAACAGACAAGTCTTACATCAGGGCTCAACGAACCACAGCTAAGGGACCAAATCTGACCCATTGCCTATTTTTGTAAATAAAGTTTTATTGGAACACGGCTCTGCCTATTTGTTTACATATTATCTGTGGCTATTTTTGCTGTAATGATAAAATTGAGGTTGAGTAGCTGAGACAGGAACCTCATGGCCCACACACCCTAAAATACTTACTATATGCTCTTTTTATTTTTCGGTACTGGAAATTGAACCCAGGAGTGCTCTACCACCAAGCTACTTCCTCAGCCTTTTTTATTTTTTGCTTTGAGACATGGTCTCCCTAGGTAGCCCAGGCTGGGTTCAATGGCCTCAATGGCCTCCAACTTTGCATCCTCCTACCTTAGCCTCCCAAGTAGTAGGGATTATAGGCATGTGCCACCATGTCTGGCACACGTGACTTTTTATAAAGAGGGTATGCTGATTCAGAGAAGATAAGGTTCAGCTTAGACCAGGAGGAGAATTCAGTTGGGTGAGGAATTCCTAGCTGCAGATGACTATGGAAGTGGGCAGGACAGGAACCAGTTGGGTGTTTAAGGCCCTGAAGGAAGGTCTGAGTGACTGGAGGGTGTTGACGAAGCCCCCACAGCCAGGATGAGTGGGAAGAGAAAGCAATGCCTTTTAACTCTGAACTTTGTAATTAGATCCTGAGAAGGGATTTGAATGTGATTCTGTAAAGACACTGGAGGCTTTGAGGCAGGAGCACGGTATGATTTAAGTTTTAAAGAGCATTCAGGTCACTCTGGGGTGGGGTTGACTTGGAGAAGAAATAGTCATCAGATGGTGGGGCCATGTCAGTGGAGGTGAAGAGTTGTGGGCAGAGCTGAGATGCATTTGGGAGGGAATATTGGCAGAATTTAGAAAGAGATCAAATGTTGGGAGGGGTGGCTAGAGAGACAGAGGGACGAAGAACGATCACTCCCAGAGTTGTGGCCAGAGTGACTGCATAAATGGCAATAGCATTTGCAGAGGTTGGGAAGTCTGGGATTGGGGGAAGAGAAGTTTGAGTGGATGATTTAAAAGTTCAGTACTCTATGTTCTCCTTAAAATTGAGATTCGTGTGAGACTCCAAGTAGAGATGACAGGGAGACAGTTGGATATATGACCTCAAGTGCAGATGAGAGGCCCAGGCTGAAGATAAAAATTTGTGAGTCATCGGCATATAGATGGTATTTAAGCAACAGGCCTGGATGAGCTCACCTAGGGTGGGAGGTAAAGAGAAGAGGAAACAGAAGCACCAGCTGCCGATTTTCTGCAGGCTGCTTAGCCTCAGTTTGGCCTGTTACTCATTGCTATTTATCAAAGCATTAGGCTGAGGGTGAAACTGATGAGACTTAATTAAGGAATATGCTAAAAGAAACGCAGAGACTTGCTCCTAAGCATATGCAGCTATTCTGAGCTGACTCTCCCTAAAGTAGTATCAGATAGAGGGCCTTGTACATTTTATATACTGAAAATCTAAATAGCACCTGTGTTGGTTCAATGGTGAGTAAACACTTTGCTCTCCTGAGCACTGGGATGTCCTTCATGGGTTAGTCTGGTAGTAGAGTTCATGGTGGCTTCCAATCACAGCTGCTCGGCAAAGTCATCTGACCAGCTGGTTAAAAGTAGGAATTCCTTGGATCCACTCCCAAAGAGGTGAGGCCCCAGGAATATGTTTTCAGCAAAGATCCCAGGAAACCCACATTTATTAACAGTTTTTCTGGTTATTTCAAAGGTAAACTTGAGATCTGCCCCACCCAAAATACCACATCTAATGAGCGAGGATCTGAATTTGTGAGATTTGAAGAAGATATAAATTTTGCATTTATTGCTACAATTTGGATCAAGAATGTCACCCAAAGGTTCATGTGTTAAAGGCTCAGTCCCTAGCTTGATTCTTTTGGAAGGTGGTAGAGTTTTAAGAGGTAGGGACCAACAGGAGGTGGGTCACTGGAAGTGGGCCCTTAAGGAAGAAAGTGGGACTCCCTTCTCTATCTATTTCTCCTTTTGTCTCTTGGATGCTATAGTGCTCTCCCACTCACTCCCCACCATGATGTGCTGCTTCACCACAGGTCCAAATACCACAGGGCCAACTGACTCTGGACTGAAACCTCAACAACTATGAGCCCAAATAAACCTTTTCTCTTTATAAGCTGATTACCTCAGCTATTTGTTACAGTAATAGAAAACTGACTGACACACTTAAACATACAATGTACTTATTGACTTGCCAAATGCTTTCTTTCTACTCTTCTTCACCCCTTGACAAGGCCTGACAATTTCATTTCATAAAAATACAATTAGCACAGGTATATCTAATGTTCTTACATTTGCACACAACGTCTCTCTCCCTCTCTTTCCCTCTTGTACACACACACACACTCCACTCTATTTCTCTTTGCCAATGGTAAGGTCTTTACCATTTTTCAACCAGGCCATGGTCATAGTTTTCTAACTTCTGTCTTTGCCAGACTAGCCAATAACAGCTGTAGTCTATCTCTAAATTTCTGCTTATCTAAACCAGATCCGATTCCCTCAGGATCCTAGTCTGTGAGTAAACTATTGACTTCTCATTGCCCATCAGGAAACTCCAAATACCTTGGCATAGTGTTGTTTAATGGCACCAATCTCCTTCACTAGCAAGGCTTCCTCCATTCCCGATACATTTAGTCCAGCATATTCCATACCTATTTATCCGCAGTTACCCCTTCACACCTGCCTTTCCACACCTGTCCAGCCACCCCTATCCTCCTATACCTGCCTAATTGTATCTACCCATACCCACCTGTCCATACCCATCTGTCCATACCCACCTGATCAACTCTGATCCTTTAACAACCGACTCAGAATTTCTCTTCATTCTGAAGTCTTCCTCTGCTTCAAAGGCAGAGCCTGATTGTTCTTTCTTTGTTCTGCACATAGCAATTTGTCCACATCTCCGCTGGAGTATTTATCATATTGAATAGCCATTGCTTGTTTCGTTCTCACCGATCCCCAACCTCTAAATCACACTGTGAAACTATTCATCTCCCCATGCAGCGTGCCTAGTTCAGTGTCAGGCTTAGCGTGGGCCCTTATGAAACACGTGGCAAGATTTTCTCCTCCTTTCCTGCTGTCTGGCTTGTAACAAGCTGGGTCTGCCAGGTGATCGGTGCACCTGCTGGCAGCTCCCCTCTTCCACTTGTTTTGCTGGTGGCTAGGGAAGCAGGCAACTGAACATGGAATTTTGTTAAAAACAAGAGCCCACAGGTTCCTAGAGGGCAGCAGAGGGATTCTCAGCTTCACAGTGGGGTCTTCCAGGCAACCTCTCATCCTGCTTCCTTCTGGTTCCTCTCTTGTGTTCTGATAGTTTAAGCTGCTGTGTGAATCCCTGGACAAATGAGAAGTCTGTATCATGCACACACCAATCATAGCCTATTGTTCACTATATTCATTACCAAAAATTAAAGTGAATGGCAAATGGGAATGAGTCGTCATGAACATCATGGTGACCAGAGATGGACACTAGACAATTCAGTGAGCATCACTGTGTCATATACGAATGCATACACATGCATGTGAATTTTGGAGAGGGGTAGGTTCCGTAGATTTTATGAGGTTCTCAGAGGGGTCTGACACCCTTAAGAGTTAGGGTCCCCTGACTAAGAATATATTTTGTGCCCTTTGTTAATAATCTTAAAAGGCCTTGAGAATGTAAATGATTGTAATGCTAAATGCTGACTCCCAGGTCCTCCAGTCTCCTGACTGGCTTTTTTCACCAACGATGTTAGCCTCCCAGCCAAGGAAGAGCAAGTAGGCATCATTTCTAATAAATCCTGTAAATAAAACCAGCTCCCGCTGTATTAGATCACTGTAAAACAATTCCCTGAGGCCCCAGGGATTAAATAATAGAAGAAAATGCTTTCCACTAAACCATGAGAATGATAGAAAATATTCTCCCTATCATAATTTACACAGATTACTCCAAGACAAATTGGTTGTTAGCGCTGATCATGGTGATCACTTAAACACTGCAAATTATCTCCCGGGTCTGGAAATGCTGTCAGTGTATTGTGAAGCTCTTGTCACTGACTCACCAGCTTGCAAATGCACCTTAGGAAATGCTCGGTGATCTTAGAGCCAGAGTGAGCATGTTTTGCCTACAAAACAGTTGCCTTCATTTTTTCATGGCAAAGAGGAAATGACCAGGGCTCCTTTAAGTTCCTTTTGAGCTGTGGTGCCACCAGGGTCTGCTGGGTAAAGGACATCGGAGATCACATGATGGTGGGTGGTCTTGCTGTCCTCGTCTCTCCCCCATGTCTCATTGTTTCCCACCTGCCCTTCCTCAGGTACTTCCATCTCTTTAAGCTCCCTGCAAACACTTGACCAAAGAGGAAAACATAGACTCTGCATGATTTCCTCTTCCTCTCTCTCCACTGCTAAGTCCCTTGAGTCAACCCCATCTTATCTTCTCAAATTGGTCCATTTCCTGCATTCTGAGGCACTGAAATCACATCTCTGGGTGGCAGCAATACTTCCTAATTAGGCTCCCTTACTCCAGCCTTGCCATTGCTCCAGGTTCAAAGAAATTTTCCAAAGGACAGAACTGGTCGTGCCTTACCCTGTCCTCCATCCTGCTCATCTCCCACCCGCACTGCACGCAGAGTGGAGCCTCTCCTCTGAACGAGTGCTCCACACATATGAGCTCGAAGAAGGGTTGGCCTGTTAGGCTGCGGACATCCGTGCATCCAGCCACACCTGATCTGTGTACAGTCCAACCCTGTCTGTGGTCACTGCCTACTTGGTGGTTGTGTTAATCAGCTTTCTGCCACTATGAATACCTGAGATGGTCAAATTATAAAGAGAAATGATTTATTGTGGTTCAGAGCGTTGTAGCTTCCAGTCCACGACTGTCCATCCCTTTGCTTTGGGCCACTGGCAAGGCAATATAGCAGGACAGGAGAGAGCTGGAGCAAAGCCACACCCCTCATGGCAGGAAGCCAGGAGAGAAAGGAGGGCCTGGCATTTGACTCCCTTTCAGGGCACATCCCCCCAAACCTAAGGCCTCTCTCTAGCCCCTCCTCCTAAAGCTCCTTCCACCTCCCAAAAGTGCCACCCTGGGGACCAAGCTGTAACACGAGACTGTTGAGAGGCATTTGAGATCCAGACTCTAGCAGTTGTTGATCCCCCCACCAGCCTGCAAGCTCTGGGAGGCGAGAGCTGGGTTTCATTTAACCATTTTCTAACCGAGCGCCTGACACACAGGAAGTAATCAGTTCGTATTAAATGACTCAGAGCTTGAAGACAACAACAAAACCGAATGTGCTTTTTGATGTCAAGGAATGAAAGGAAGGGCAAAGTTCTTACACAGAATGCAGTACAAATGGATGAGACAGAGATGGTGCCAGCATTTCCTTTTCTGATATTTACTAATCCTCCTGTAAGCCCGATCACTTTTAGTATGGAATGCTTTTCTTTGGATCCTGAATACTAGTGAGGGCACAGCTGGAGCGCCAGACCGAACTTCTCTTTTTAACTCCTCGCACTCAACTTACCATGCCACGCTGCACGTGGTATAAGTGAAGAAGCCAAGATCACCAGCTGGCGGGATATTTGGGATTAGAATGAGATTTTTTTCTCGTTCCCAAAGGAAGGTGATGTTTAAATATGCAAGTCATAAACTGATACAAGCCTAGCTAAGATTATTACATTAGCTTCAAAGCCGGAACAGCTCCACGTGAAACACAGATATTCTTATTTGCCAAGGACTGGTGGGGGCAGGGCTGGAGATAATACAATACCCCTTTTCTGCCAAATCTTTCCTGCTCTTGAACTTGGGACAAAGGGGATCTTCTAAAATAGTCAACGATTTCTAGTTGGCTCTTTTATTTCTGATGCCTTCATCCAAACTCTAACAGCTTAATTCTGACAAACAAATACCTATGTCCTTTCTGGTGTCAAGTGCCTATCTACCTATGGGCACAAGGTGGATTAGGTAGCACTATACATACTTCCCATGCCACCCAACCTGCATGATCATGAGCATGCTAGGATAGAATCCATTTCTTGGCTACAAGTTGTGGGTCTGTGGAACCCAAGTTAAGGCCATCTCTAAAGATCAATCACTGGTTTCTATGGCAGTAATATGTTTAGAACTCTAAAGCTAAGAAAGAATTTCTTTGACAGCAATAATTTTTTGGTCACCTATTCTTAGTCTTTTTATTGTAGGGAAATTTTTCTTCCATCCTCTGATGCCCTGGTGGAAATGTCAATTATGGGGTCCCAGCTTCGCCACAGGAAAGAGCTATGACCCAGACTGGCCAGTAAGTGTATCTCCCTTCCTGGACCACAGTAATTAGTTCAAGTTTAGGCATAAAATCAAATGAGACCCATTAGAATCTCCCAGGATTGCTATTTAAATACAAAGAGAAATCTTTTTTGTGTGGATGCTAAGCTTAGAGGCTATAGGTACATGGATGCTGGTAGCTATTTTGCCATTAGTAGGATCTTATCTGCAAAGTGAGATCAGCAAAGACAAGTGATGGTGGTGGTGGTGGTAACAGAGGACACTTACTGAGTGTTATTTATATAGCCAAGAACTGTTCCAAGTGTCTTGCATGTATTAATGCATTTGATCTTCACAAACTGTACGATTAGATCACTATGATAAGGTACAGCTTTCACCCATGACCCTCACTCCTGGACCCATCTCTCACCCATTTTACCCTGCTGCCTCTAGCAGTACTGACCAAGGAGAAGGAAGAGGCGAAAAGAAGAAAGAGGGAGATAAAGATCCTTGGACTATTGCTGGAGCACTTGGATCCAGCCATGCCTGAGCCTAGGGCTCCTAGATTCTTGGTGAAGTGACCTAATACATTTCATTTATTATTTAGCCAGTTTGAGCTAAGTCCTTATCCCTTGTAACTTGCCTTAAATACTCTGCCTCTTGCCATCTGTCATTCTGTCTGTCTTATTGCTTTGCTACAAATAACAATAATTTACAAAATAATATTTGAGTATTGTACACATTCGGAAAATACAAAAAAGATCACAAAGAAAATAAAACTTGTATGTAATACAACCAACTTGAGACAATAATTATCACTTTTATGTTTTCTTCTAGTTTTTTCTCCTAATCATTTACCCATTTTACACAAATACACCTGTAAAGTTTCATTTATATATATATATATATTTTTTTAATATTACCTTTTTAAATAGTATATCATAAGCACTGTCCTGGATTAAATATTTTGAAACTGCGGTTTCAGTGTCAGCATAATTTGTGTGCACACACACATGCATGTTCATGCAAGCTCCTTTTTCTATGTTTCCTCGAGCTTCACCTCTTTCCTGATCCAACCTTTTTTTCTGGAAGCAAGATGGATACCAAAGGTTGCAAGGACAGGCTTGGTCCCTGCTGTGGTGTTCAGGGCCTTGGTGACAATACCTACAACTGACATCAGACTCTACCCCATCCTGTCTCCCAGTCAGGAAGGCGACCACATCAGAGATGTCAGAGGCGGAGGCACCTTGTGTTCCTTGTCCTTCTGCCCATGAGCAGAAGTCAGCCAGGTTCTATAACAGCAGGCTGGGAATCAGACATGCTTAGGGGAAGGCCCAAGCCTGTGTCTCAGATCAGTAAGCATGAAGCCAGGATGGCCCAGCAGCTCCAGGCGTGATTTATGCTAAGGCATGCGGTGTCACCAGTTAGCACAATAAGAAACCTCTCCTTCCTGCATTTTTTAACTCCACACATCAATAACAATTTGTTTGGCAAAGCCCAGGGTACCGGGTCTAAATATTCAAACCACCAGGAGGAAGCAAGAGGATAGTGTTGAGAAATTAGATTTAAAACACCAAATAAACTCTTTTCACAGTATCCCTCCCAGTTAGTGCTGTATAAAGGCTCATCACACCTATGCAGCATTAAATGCCACAAAATGACTAGTTATTGACATGCAGATGAGAAAAAGAGAAGGTGAATGGAAAGAATAAAAAACACTACGACTGCATATGATGCAGATGTCACATCACATCTGGAAGCCTCTCATGGCACCCCAAGCCACAGGCATGGTGAATTAAGATGACATACTTTTAAGCCCTATCCAGGTACCTAAGGCTAAGGTTAGAGACAGCAGGGATGCCAGGTAGTTCATTGTTGAAGAAGCATGGAGCCAGCAGCATTCAGAAAAGAGCTGTCATTCCAAGTCAGCACAATCACAAAGACAGGAGTGGGCTCCATCCTTCCGTTCATGGTCCATGCTTCTACACCCCATTAGCTATCAGGGATACACTACTGTTGCAACTATTAGGTACTCAGCTTGAGACTTACTACCAATTACCATCATTTATTGAGGGCTAACTTTGGGTCAGGTATTTTACAAATTATTTTACATGACTCATCTCATTCTATCCTCATAACCATCCTTTTAATTGGGTATTTTTATCTCTATTGATGAGAAAACTAGAGCTCAGAGAGCTAAAGCAGCCTGTGAAAGGTCAAGCAGGGAGCATGTGTGAGACCCAGGGGCCCTTGCAGTCAGCCAGCTTCTCCCACATCACAGTCGGTAAGTTCCTACCATGTACCTGGCTTTAATTAAGCAGTAGGGCAACAGAGGAACCTTGGACATTAATTCTTGGGGGAGGCGAAGCTGAGAATGACCAACTGAGAGTTTGGAGTGAGAAGGCTGGTAGTCCCAAACACCCCAAAAACAGAATACAGAGGGTTATAGCAACCTCAGGAAGAGGTGCCTAACTTTGTTTGGGCAGATCAGATAACTCAACCTGGATCTCTCAAAGAATGATGTGTTTTGGTCATGAGGTAGGAATCCTGCTCCAGGTGGGGATCAGCACAGGCAGACAGGGAGACATACAGGGACGGGTCTCCAGCAAGCAATGCTGAGATCACATGGCAGAAGTCAGACTCTGGGAAAGGAAGCATCATTGCCCTCAGATGCTCATGTTTGCATACGACTGTCAAAGAGAGTCTGAAGGGGCGCACAGGTCAGAACCCCCTATGCAGAGCTGACCAAACAGGCCCTCCCCACCATCCCCTGTCTAAAGTGTCCACCCCAACACCCCTGCTCACTACACTGTATCTCCTGATTTGCTTTACTTTTTTGCAGCACTTAACATTGAAATATTATAGATTAAATTGTTTTCTTCCATGCTATTGTATTGCTTCTTTCCCCACTAGAATAGAAACTCCACAAGAGCAGAGGTTTTATCCATCTCATTCTCTGTTCTTTCCTCACTATTTAGAATAATGCCTGGCACATGGTAGACCTTTGATATTTACTGGATAAACAAATAAACCTGACAGAGGGAAAGGGGGAGGTCTTGCAGAAACAATGGTAGTCCTGCTATGGACAGGACCTGTCACTCACCTGGAGTTCTCTCATAATTTCTCTCTAATTACTTGTAAGTGACTTAGAGTCAAAATAGCTTCCTTTTTCTTTTAATGGCTTGCAGAACTTAATAGCAGTGGCTTATGCCCACAATCCATGTACTTCCTTTCACCCACCTTCAAAGGCTGGCAGGCAAATTGCTTGCTCTTGGCCACCACTTCTCCCTTCTGTGCTCGTGGCAGACATTGCAAATCAATCACGGCAATTTTTCCTGTAGTCATAGAGTCCTTGTCAATACCACACTGCAGACAGACACTGCTAATCGATAGGAGGTGGCATTAGAGATGACACTTATTTTTCATCCTGAGCATGAAAAGAATTAAATAGTTGTGAGAAGGACATAAGATAAGTAGGTGTAAGGAGAAAGGGACAAATCCATATTGCGGGGAAATAGTGTAAACTTATGTCCTCAGAGACCTACCTAACGATGGCAAATAGAACACTTGGGGACAATAGAGTACAGTGATTATGAGCATTGACACTGATGTCAAGCTGGCTGAATCCAGTCCTGGCTTTTATAATGTCCTAGCCATACAGCTGTGAGCTAGTTACTTACCCAGTCAGATTTTCCACCAGCTGTGACCAAAAGACCTGACAAGAACAATTGTAAAGGAGGAAAATTTGGGGCTCCTGGTTTCAGAAATCTCAGTCCATAGACGGCCAACTCCATTGCTCTGTGCCTGAGTGAGGCAGAGCATCATGGTAAAGGGTGTGACAGAGAAAAGCAGCTCAGGACAGACCAGTCAGGAAGCAGAGGAGGGAGAGAGGGAGAGGGAGAAAGAGGGAGAGAGAGGGAGAGAGAGAGAGAGAGAGAGAGAGAGAGAGAGAGAGAGAGAGAGCCTTCTGCTCAACAAGGACAAAATATAAACCCCAAAGGCACACCCCCAGTGACCCACCTCCTCCAGCAACACTCTGCCTGCCCACAGTTACCACCCAGTTAATCCATTCAAGTGGATTAATGTGCTAATTACGTGAAAGCCCTCAAAACCCAATCATTTCAGCTCTGAAAGTTCTTTCATTGTCTCACACACGGGCTTTCGGGGGATACCTCATACCTAAACCCTAACACCCTCTGTGAGTCTCCATGTCCTCGTGTGGAAAATAGAGCCAACAACTACACCTCACTCATCAGACTGCTATGGAGGAAGCAATAAAAATCCACTCAACACCCCCCAACCCAGAGTCCAAGACACTGTCATGCTCAGTATCCACTTGTGTTTGATTGTTTCTCAAACTTGACAGATTTACAATCTTCACCAGGGTCTGAATCCTGATCTCAGCAACACTTGAGTCAAAATTGGTCTGCTCTCCATTAGGAACATCAAAGACAAGACCACTTCCCACTCGACCCCAATAAGTTTTCTATTTTCTTTTTCCAATTTCTATTCATATTTAAACCACTATTCTAAAAGCATTAAAGAAAATGCTTTAAACAATAAGCACTCTCCCGTAATCACGGCCCTTTCCCACAACTCATTTCATTTTTAATGCTTATTTCCAAGCTTTTCCCAAAAGCAGGGTTTTAAAAAATGTAAGCACTGTGGTCTTACTGGTTTTTTTTCTGTTAGTTCCCTGAGCCAGGAGATCTCATTCTGAGTCCTTCCTCCGCCACTTTGTTGCCACAGGGAGTTTACTTGGCCCCTGTCAGGCTCAGGGTTCCTGTCTGTCAAATGCGGGTTATAACAGGTGCATCACTCACCTACCTCAAAGTCTTGTTCAATGGAGCAAATACAAAAATACAAAGTATAAAAATAACAGCACTCTCATTTCAAAGGAGATCCATCTACAAAAGCAAGCTAAATGATACATGTGGAGGAACTCATACAAAGCGGATAGTTAAATAAGTAGGCAAAAGAAGGTTGAAATATAAAACAAAGGAAATGAAGAAATAACACTTTAAATCACAAAGTTGACTTGAAGCCCTTCAAAAATGAGGGTAAATTTCACTCGAGTAATTCTCTGGTGATGATGATGCTAAATCATTGGCTTTTCTTGTTCTGGTTTGGAGTTTGTTCCCCCTTTTCTGCACAACATTGTAGGTTCGATGGCTATTTTCTCTACCTTCATGAATAATACAGTGTCCTCCAGGGTTCTTAAATATTCAGCAACCTTATTGAGCAAAATCAGCTATAATTTACACTAGGTAGTAAAGAAAAAGTATCAAATTGGAATGGAAAGTAGAGATATGCACAGAATTTTTGAAACCCAGACATTAAGTCACTTCGTGTTTCTAGAGCTTCCCCCAAAGGAATTCCCTGCATCAAAGGATTACTGAGTAATATTGAATTAACCAAGGATCCCACGGGGGCGATGACGGAGTTTTCCATAGCAAACAACTCGAAGCATTCCATCTCAGTTAGTAGAGGTTAGGTTATGTGGCAGTAACTTTATTATCCAAACCTCAGAGGCTTAACACAACAAATATTTATCCCTCACTCACTTTAAATATCCAAAATGGGTGAACAGGGAGATTCCGCTCAGTCTGCTTACTTGGCAAAAGAAACAGATAGAGGTTCCATGCACTTCCACCAGCCAGAAGTAACAAACGTCTGTCTCCTCTCCCTATTCTGTTCATGGTACTGACCAAAGCCAATGACACAATCACGCCTCACTTCAGAGGTGGGGATATGTCACTCTGCATGTTCCTGGGAAGAGAAGAGGAAATGCTCAGTGGATGGCAGGAATGGCTCCCACATGCTCCTTAGATATTTTAACTAAATCCATCAGCACTCTAAAATAGAATATTTTTCTTTTCCCAACATGGCAAGTCTCAGGGAGCACCATGGCCCCGGGAAACAATCTACTTGGTTGAAGCAGAAAGTTAGGTTCATGTCACTGGTTTGTTTAGCTTGCTGTTGGAAGAATTCAGGGGCATACATGGAGTGGGAGAAATGTATCCTGCCTCCCATGGGAATGCAGATATGTGGAGTGGGGAATGTAACCACATCTTGATACAAGCTCCTCCCTGTATTTGGGAATCTGTCTCTTGCTGCTTAATAGAGGAGACTCTGTTCTCACACCCCAGGCGGGGAGCATCATCTGGGATGCCAAGGGACAGGGCCTCCATGGGACTTTAGATTCCTATTGCAGGAGGTTAGTCGAGAAAGGTCATTGCTTTAGTTTTGCAAGAGCACACAGAGCCAATGGCTTGGCTGTTTGTTTGGACAGACCCCATCAATCTTGTTCTTTGGCCCCCAGCTGCTTGAAGAGGGTTTTGAGAGTATTTTGCTGGGACTCAGAAAGTGAGAAGCTCAAGTGATGTCTTGCTTCTTGCTAGTTGGCTTGAAGCCATCTGCTCTTTCCTAGCTGAACCTACAGACCCATTTTTGCAGCTGAGACCATTCCTTACTTTTCCAAAGTTATGTATGTTGTAGATCTTTCTCATTTCTACAATTGAGAAGGTATTTTTACTACAGGGTTCAGAAGCCTTCAACAAGGAAGAAGTTGTTCAGGAACTTTATTACATCTATCATTGATTTGCTCATGAAATACCACCATGACCCTACAAGCGAAATATTATCATGATCTTCTTTTTCAAATAATAGTGAGACTCAGATACTGCAAGAGACCAGTTCACAGGGGCCAAGGCAAGGCTCCAACCCAGCTCTGATGGCTCTCAATGCCAGTGCTTACCACCATGGTAGTGGGTGAGTCCCCCATTGCTGACTGAACTCTTGCTGCATTGTGCTGGCTTTCTCAGGACATGAGGGATAGAGTGCTGTCAAGCAAAGGCTCATATTCAGCTGAAAATCTGCATGTGGTCTAAAGAGATGCTCCCACTCCCGGGCTGGATCTGTTGTCATTCTTAAACGTGCTATGAATGTTTCTCATTGAACACCTGTAAACTCCTCCTTGAAGGCCTAGCATGCCTCTATTAGAGATGCAGACTTTGGGCAAAGGCACTTGGGCATCACTTGGCACAGGGTCTTGGGAGATTCCTGTTGCCAGGGCCAGTTTTACCATTGCACTCAAAGATGCAAACACTGTGTCTACACAAATCCATGGACAAAGGATCTGCACCCAGGCTTGAAGAAAGCATCAAGTAAGCCCTGGGTGTGATTTTGGGGCAATAGAAAAGCCTCCAATGAAAATATTGCTTCTGGAGAGGGTGAAAAGGGAAGTGATTGCTTAAGGGATATACAGTCTCCTTCGCTGATCATGGAAATGTTTGGGAACTAAAAAGAACAGATGGTTGCTCAATATTGTGAATATACCAAATGTGCACACTTTAAAGATGTTTAATCTTATATGAATTTAATCTTGATTAAAATAATTTAGTCAAAAAATGTTGCCGTCTTCAAGTGCCACAGTTTCTGAAATACCATTGTTCAGAGTAGGACTAACTATCTTCTTTCAGCACCTCCTTCCATCCACTGTTCCTACCTGGACCTTGTACCTTGCCTGAAGCTGTGGGAATAACTTCCAGGCCTTCTTTTCTCTCTT
The DNA here is from genome assembly GCA_020662805.1 of Glaucomys volans. Classification (NCBI taxonomy): domain Eukaryota; kingdom Metazoa; phylum Chordata; class Mammalia; order Rodentia; family Sciuridae; genus Glaucomys; species Glaucomys volans. The sequence continues at coordinate 99,515 of JAJEJO010003322.1, read as the reverse complement.
ATTTGACTTTCCTGTGGAAAGAGGTTTACTTTCTCAAGTTAGAGAAGTCAGAAAGGAAGAGAACACTTTCATGTCCATCTGCAAGGAGACCATGGATCCAGTCGCCAGCTCTGGTTTTCTATTGTTACCAGCTGTAATGCCTCTCTAAGTACATGAGGCCTTCCTAAGGCTGCCCAGAGCCACCTTCTCCTTCACCAGCTGCTTTCTCAGCCACTGCCCATTAGAAGATCAAAGTGCACCCCTCTGTCCATGTCACTGCTCTTGCTGGCAGGAATGAGCAAGCCTTGTTTTTCCACATAGGGCTTCTCCTTAGGGAACATCTTACCCACTTCTTCACCACCCAAATCACCACCCAAACAATGACATAAAGCTATTTTTGTGGCAAAAAAGTATTTATTGATTTCCTTTACTTCAGTTTGCTATTTAAATTCAAGGCACATGGCCCTTCTCCCTGTCAATCACCAACTACTTGGGCCCCATTTGTCTTTCTAGGTTCATAGACACAGAAGGACAAGCAAGATAGTTCTTGCAAAATCTGCCATGTTCAGAAATCTAGAACTTCAAAGGACAACAAAAAGGACAACCCCCTTTCTTTGTTTGCATTGTTCTTTCTTTGGAAGCTAATTTCTAATTGTAATCACAGGAGAAAGGAGGTTTGAGCAATTAGGCTGCGAATCTGATCTGCAGAAGCAGCCCACTGGGATATTGTTTTCCTGGGGCTGGAATTTTGGCCAAAATCATCTGGGAAACTTTCCTCTTCTTCTAATATATTTTGCCTATGGAGATCTTGTAAATAATGCCAAACATGCTTCACATTTGTATAGCCATTTTAGAGTTTTTCCAAACCCTTGTCATATTAATCATCTCACTTGATCTTCACAAGTCTCTTGGGAGGTAGTTAGAGAAGGGACTGGGATGCATACATCACAGATGAGAGAAGTGAATGCAGAGAGGTCCTGCTACTTTCCCAAGGTCACAAAGCCAGTTGATCAGAGACAACCAAGTCTGGAGACTTCATTTTTTAAACCTAAAGCTTTATCTGCAGTATGGGTCACAAATACAGATCAACATTAGAAACCCAACCCTAAAAGCCCCCCAAAGTCAAATTCCTCCTCCAGATATATTTAGTTCTCTCCCCTCACTAATATTTGACTTGGGTATCACAGTTGTTCTTTCGTAGCTCCACTTCTCACTCTGGTGACTTCTTGTTCTCTTCATCATCAGCCTGACACTCGCAGAAATCAGAGGATGGGGGAATGGATTGGTAAATCTTCCTTTGATCTGTTTTAAGTGGAATCCTATTTACAAGATACACTTCACTTCTTTTGATCTGCGGCTCACTAATTAGCTCACATCTGAGAGCAGGTTCCCTGGGAGAAAAAAAAAATTAATTAGTTCATTCCATCTCAAAAAGACACAATTCTTGAACTAATTATGGTATTTGAATGATTAATCTCCTTTAAATACACATGTGTTCAGGAGTACTACAGTTAGGAAGAATGTGTAATGAGAAAGAAGACAGAAAGAAAGGGAAATGGAATCAAGTAGCAGTATAAGGCAAAGCTCCTGCCCTCCAGGGCCTAGAAGGCCAAGGGAGAGTTAGGGACTCTCCATGATCAGGTAGAATACCATTGACATGCAAAATGGTGGCGCTGGTAAAGTTCACTCTGAGCCCTCCTCCAGTCTTCCAGGGTTTCCCTTGTGGCCAGTGTTTTAAGATCAACCAAATTACTTACAGGAGCCTATCAGGGAGAAAAAGGGCACTTAATTTACACCAAAATATAATGACCTATGTCGCTTTCTATCTGGTTTTCTTTCTCCCACAATTATTTAATCTTCAACAGTAAGTTGCGATTTTACTCCAGTGAATGATCCTCTTTTTGTGGCCTTTATGAGATAGCATGTCTATTTCATTTAAGATCCCTTTCTGATTTATTGGAGGTAGCTGTGTACCACAACCTCAATATAATATATTTGTAAAATAATAATAGTAATAATACTTCTGGGGTGTGTTAATGATGTCCTCCAAGGGCACAGAGATTGGGAATTTCCGAATATAAACTATGTGTCTACCATCTTGATCATAGCTTGTGGGAAAATGATATGTGAGGAATGAGGGAGAATTTGGGGGCAGTTCATGAAATCACACTGCATAGGGTGGAACCTCTTCCTTGAGAAGAGCGGGCTGCCAACATTGGTTATAAGTCCAGTGGGCATTTTTATTCACCTCAATATTCATATAGCAAATCCTTTGAGAATAGAAATTCTTTTTTTTATATCTCAAGGGTGCAGTTCTTAGTTGACCTTGAATAAATGTTGAAAAAGCACAAAAAGAGTCAGCTTAGTAAGTGTGAAAAGAAATGGGTTAAGAAAGCTGAACAATTCATATAAAAGTTAGGAGACTGAAAGAAGAGTACAAATATACCAAAACTATTGTGGTTTCAATTACTGTCTCCATAGGCCTATGCTAAAAACTTCATCTCCAGGATGACCCTATTAGAAAGTTCTATGGACTTGTAGGAGTTGGAGTCTCATGGGATGGTCCTTAGGTCACTAGAGGAAGAATGCCCTTAAGTGTATTGGGAATCTTCAGTCTCTTCCTCTCTTTTTTGCTTCCTGAGGGATAGGATGAGTGGTTCTGCTCCACTACACAGCCTTACTATAATATGCTTCTCTAGAGGCCCAAAGCAATGAGGCCACTCAGTCAGGGACTGGAACTTCCAAAATCATGAGCCAAAATAAATCTCTTTTATTCATTAATTAGTTGCCTCACGTACTTCCTTAGAGTAACAGAAAGCTAACTAACACACAATAATTGAAACTAAGCATAGATTTATCTCAATCATCCTGGTAGCCAACACAAAATGAGCAACATATTCAGTTGTACAGTTCTTATTCTATAATTTAAAAGCCTATGAAAGTCCATCTGGAAAGACATTTTTCCTGGCACAAAGTTCTAGGAAATATGTATCATCTGGCTTATCCTTATTAAAGATCATTGAGTAATATCATAGCCAATAACTTTGAAAGGGATTCTGCAGAAGATTCAACAACATGTTCTAAATGGAGGGTTTTATTTCATCAGCTCTGAGATGTAGTGAGTATAGCATTACATTATGTATAATAGGAGAGTTGCCATAGGAACTCCCACCTCCTGCCCCATCCAGGTGAGTGCCAACCTCCCCTGTGAGCTTTTTTCTATGTTTTCCTCTTTTCAGGGCACTTCCAGTGATCTGGGATGGAGATAAGTGGCTCCAGGGAAGAAGACTGAACCCACTCCACATGCAGAACACCTTCCTCCTTCTGAGACAGGTCCAGGTAAATGGAGGCATAGGGTAGTACAAAGAGCAGGGATGGGAGGAGCCCTGCCTCTGTCTTGGCATGTTATGTACCCTTGGATAAGTCATTTTGCCTCTCTTGGGCTTCGCTTTCTCACCTGGGAAATATGTACAGTTAGACTATCAGAAGTAGGCAGTTTTTCGAGATTATACAAAATGAACATCAGAACAAAATCCATGCTTTGCGTGACAACTCAACTGCCATTCAAGCATGACAACACCTATATGCACAGTAAGGAAAGGAGTATGTGCACCTGTGTTCCAGTGAGCTAGACTCCACCCAGGCGCCACAGCTTGCTGACCATTTGACTAGATGACCAAAAGTCAGAGTTTTGCAATACAGACAGAAACGGTATACAAATACTAATTATATATGCAATTTTAAATTTCCTAGTAGCTATGCTTTTAAAAACGTTTTTTTCAATAAAAGATAAAATTAATTGTAATGACATATTTCATTTAACTCTATATATCCAAAATAGGATTTCAATATGTAATCAATATGAACACTTATTCATGATATCTATTTTCCCTTCTTTTTAAAAATACTGTCTTTGAAATCCAGGCTGTATTTTATACAACTCTGGTGAACCCACCACATTTTAAGGACTCAGTAGCCTCAGGTGTTAAGACTTACCCGTGAGGTACTTAGAGGCTCTTTCTACTCAACACTGACTTCCTGGATTCCATGAGAAAAATACAAAACGATGAGCTTTTATTTTGTTTCCTCATCCCTGATAATTTAATGTAAGTCTGCAAAAGATGTGATAATGAATGTCAGGAGGTCAATACAGCTTCTGAGTGACTTGATTACTATCTCCACTGCAATTAGTAAATAACTGATAATGTCTTCTTGCAAAGCTTCAAAACATGCTCCCCGGCCCCCAGGTAGCCTCCTAATGAGAGAGAGGTGTGAGCATTTACTGTGGGTGGGAAGTAGAGAGTGGAGGCGGGCCAGGGACTTGGATGGAAAGAGCCACTAGGTGAGGGATTCCTCCAAAGCTTCATCTTTTACTTTAATGTGCATTCAATTGTGGCTGCTCCTTCCCAGGGTAATCTGTTTTCATTTTTTATTTGAATTTCTCACCAGCAAATGTTTTCAAACGTGCTGCCCTGCACACGCTCCTTTCAACAACTAGCTCTTCTCACCACAGATCTGTGACCGAAATTCACACTCCCAGAAGATGCACATTTGTCGCCGTGCCCTTGGGAATAGGTTTATATAACAAGATGCTAAACTAGACGTTTTCACGGAGGCCCCAAGACACAGTGGATTTCAACATGCTGGAGGGAGTTGATACAGAAATGTCCTCTGAGGATTGGTAGGTGACTCAAACCGCTCCCCCACAGGAGGGCAGGGCAGAAGGGTGAGTGAAGAGGAGGCGTGAGGAGGACATCTTTGCAGAGGGAGATGCATCTCATGCCCCTGACTCTCTCTAAACTGGTGGAAGGAACTTTAAAAAAGACAGCCAGGGACTTGACAGTTGCCCAGACAGACTACAACAGAAGGGCTGGTGAGAGACCGGGGTGAATCGAGAAAGGAGAGGTTGCTGTGCTGGGATTTGCTTGAACCCCCAGAACATTCCAGAGCCAGGGAGTCCATGTGAGTCAGACACAGAAAAGGAGTAGGTGGGCACAGAGGAAGATTGGGGAAGAGGTTGCTGGCCCCTTTCCCCCATGCCCTTCCCTAGTTGAGGATGGGTGGGTAGTGAATCTAAGTGAAGGTGGGAGAGGAACGTCTGACCATCTCAGGACCTGGTGAGACTGCACTACAGGACCCACCATGGTCAGGGAGCTTCATACTGGCTGAGTGACCAGAAAAATATCCCCCCCCCCCTAAAGAAAGAGAGGATGGAATAAAGAACAAAACAAGTTTGAGTAATGAGCTGGTTTAAGATTCTTGACCTCAAGAGGTGACTACCTACATACTCTTTGTTAATACAGTCACATTAAATGAGGAATAAGCAGCAGAGGAGGAATCTTCCTGCTTACTGGATTAACGCTGAAGATTGGAAGTCCAGGCTGCACTCACCAGGCTGGTCAGGGAGACAGTTGGTAGGGGTACTGGTCTTTCTGTCTCCTCAAATGACACCAAGTTCCCTCGGCAGTGCTGGGGTCAATGATGTGTAGCTGGCACGCATTCTTAGAAAAACAAGAGCCAATCCAGAAAAGAAATGACAATAGCAATAGTAGATGAAAGTCACAGAGGTGGTAAGTAGCACAAATGGGATCTGAACACGTTAGTCACCTAAACGATCACCCTCTACTGAAGCACTTTCCTAGCCAAACGTGGCCTTGGGCCACTAGTCTTTTGCTTTTATGCCTGTGTTCTCTTCTTCCTTATTCCACTTCTCTCTCTCATAAATGTAGGATTTCTTTCTCAATCAACACGAAGTCCCTCTCCTTTTGTCATGCCTAAGATGTATGAATTGAACAATTGATGACCAAGACTCACCAATTTTAAACCAGCTAACTTTTGACTCCAGAGAATTCACAAGAATTTTAGACTATTCCTGCAACGAGCAGGCCAAGCAAGAGAATGAAGACAGAGGAGAGCAAATTCTTACTACTTGGTACAATCAGGTTAGAGTTCTGTTAACATGGGGTTGGATCAAGGAGGAATAAGGATCTTTCTGTGGGTTCCAAGCAAAAATCATGGTTGTGATTTATCAGGTAGAAATGAAGATGCCACCTTCTCTTCAGTTTTTCCACCCCAGCAAACCATTCTCAGAAAATATCAGTTTGGTGTCCACCCAGTAGATCAGTTTGCCATTGGGAGGTGGGTCAGCCCATGGGCCTGAGCCTCCTCCTTTCAGACAATGCTGAACCCCTTCATCCAAAGCTAGAGGCATAGCAGGCAGCAATTGTTAGACACTCTCGACAGAACTGAGTTCCATTTGCATTGTCTGTAAGAACATTATCTCTTGCTTTTTCTTCCTTTAGTGAGTTCATTTTCTTAGGCTTCCATTGTAGAATTGTAAAATGAGTGCTTAGACTGTGTACAACCCCCACACCAGTAAGTTTCTTGTTAAAGGAGCTCTAGATCCAAATGACATTTTTTAAGGAGTAGCCTCAGATTTCAGACTTTCATAAGACTTTTCCCAGCATGAGTTGCTTGACCTGAGAACAAGCAAAGTTTTGTTGTTGTCGTTGTTGTTTTTGTATGTTTGCTTTTTTATTTTATTTTTATTTTTGCCAGGGTCTTCACATGAACTCTGCCCTTGAATGCACATTTGAAAGAGGATGTTAGAAATTCCTCTCTGGAAGGAGCTGATCTGACCCTAGATTTTAAAATGTTCAACTCTGAAATTAATTAAAGGTCAGTGAAAAGAAATGACTGACAACTTGATTCCAAATGCTGGAGCAGGAAAGTGGGCAGGAAGGATCAGCAAAAATTCACAGCCAGAGCAGGTTGAGGCAAGGAGGACTTAAGAAATTAAAATGCAAATTTTTTGATCCATTGATTTAAAAAAAATGTTTATTGAGCATTCCAAAGGGGGAAAATGAACTGTTTTACTCTATATTAAATAGCCACTCACAGTATACTTGCATATTAAGTCAGCTTTCCATGACTGTAACAAAACACCTAAGATTAACAAATTAAAAGTGAAAAGGTTTATTTTGGCTCACAATTGTAGAGGTGCCTGTCCATGGTTTGTTGGCTGTGATGTCTGAGCTCATGCATGTGGCTTCGTTTAGCTGAAGTTCAGCTATGTCTGAAACTTCTATGATGGCCTCTTCCTTGTACCTCATGGTCTCTCTGGCAGTTTAGTCTATACCTCTCAGGTGGTGGAGCTGGGCTTCCAGGAGACTGAAGTTCAAGCTTGGGTATGGAACTGACCCACTGTCCATTCTGCAACATTCCACTGGTCAAAGCAAGTCATGGGGTCAGCCCAGATGTAAGGGAAGCAGAAAAGAAATACAGCCCACTTTGGGCAGCATGTGCATGTAGGCATCCCAGCAATTGTTAGCATCATCTCTGAGCTTTGGGCCTTCACGGTGAATCTGCTGAGCCCGAGTCATTTTCGGTAAGCCCCCACATGGACTGATGTAGCTTTCTCAGTAACAACAAAGGGGACCAAATGGAGGGGATATCTTGAGAGAAAGCCATCAAGCTAAACTCGTGTGCTCATTAAAACTATCTTTCAAGAATGAAGACAAAAAAATAAAAATACTTTCAGAAAAACCTAGAGAAGTTCTCTCCAGCAAACTCATCAAAGAACAGCTCTATTTCAGGGGGAAGGAAAGTGCCCTCATTCAGAAAAAAAAAAAAAAAAAAATTGCCAATGAGAAATAGAAGGAAAATTCCTCAACCAAATAAAGAATATCTGTCAAATCTCCTAGCGCAACCCTATGCTTAGTGGTGATACTTTGAAAACACAGTCTCTCTCTTAAAAATGAGGATGCAGATGAGGATGCTGTCATAGACTGTTTGCACAGGAAGCAGACCCTGAGCTAGAGGTCGGCACGCCAAGTGCATACTGGGTGTGATGTGTGCAGAAGGGAGAGGAAGAAAGCTGGCTCTGGCAGAGGGAGAAGTCAAGCTGGCAAATAGTTCCAAAGAAGACTTCGGCCAACCTCATGCAACATTCTGGACCTGGGATGGCCCGTTAGAGTGGTACCCAGTTGGAAAGCAGAGACTCAGGCATACATCTCCATATCAATCAGACATCGCAATATGGTTGGTTCTTAGAAGGAGGCACGCCTTTTATGAGACAACTTTCTTCAACCAAGGTGATACCCCCAAAGGACTTAAAACTGAGGGTCGTCTTCAGGAAATACTTCCAAGAGTGGTGGAAATGATTCCTTCATTTCCAAAGGGATCTGGGCAGTGCAGAACAGGAGCCACTACAGATGCCCCTCAGGGTCATTTCTGTTCAATAGAGTATGGAAATCTAACCGGTGCAGCTAGGCAAGAAAAAGATCCTGAGTTAGAAGGACAAGAAAGAAAAATTGCCATATTCACAAAAGATATGATTTGCTAAAAGAAAAAATGTATGAAAAAATGGTTAGAATGAATAAAAAGTGATTTCAAAAATGGCTAAAAATAAGATTAAAGTGCTGGGTGTGGTGGCCCATGCCTGTAATCCCAGTGGCTCGGGAGGCTGAGGCAGGAGGATGGTGAGTTCAAAGCCAGCCTCAGCATAAGTGAGGTGCTAAGCAACTCAGTGAGACCCTGTCTCTTAATAAAATACAAAATAAGGCTGGGGATGTGGCTCAGTGGTTGAGTGCCCCTGAGTTCAATCCCTGGTACCTTCCCCTCAAAAAAAAAAAAAAAAGATTAAAGTGCAATAATAATCAATAGCATTTCTAAACACCAGGTCAAACAGATAGAATTCCTAAGGAAACTTGCACATGTACACCAGAGACTGTTCATTGCTTCCGTGTTTGGAACAGCCTCACTGTGGAAACAGCCCTGATATGTGTTCATGGAAAATAGACATTTTATTATATTTATTTAGTTTTACTTTCTTTCTTTTGGTTTACTTTTCAAAACTTTTTTATTAATTTTTATGTGTTCTAATTAGTTGTACATGACAGTAGAATGCATTTCTGCATTTGATATATCATATATAAATGGAGTGTAATTTCTCATTTTTCTGATTATTACATATTGTAGGATCACATCAGTCATGCAATCATACATGCACATGAGGTAATCATGTCTGCCTCTACTATCCTTCCTTCCCCCATGCCTCTTCCCCTTGCTTAATTCCTTTATCTAATATAAAGTAACCCTATTCTTCCCGAGCCCCTCAACAACCCCTATTCTGAATTAGCATCCGCATAGCAGAGAAAACATTCTGCCTTTGTTTTGGGGGGCTGAGCTTATTTCGCTTAGCATGATATTCTCCAACTCCATCTTTTTTTTTTTACTTTTAAAAAAATTTGTGCATTTTAGATATACATAACAATAGAGTGTATTTTGACATTTTATACATACATGGAACAAAATTTATTCTAATTAGGATCCCATTCTTGTGGTCGAACATGATGTGGATTTGCACTGGTCTTATATTCATATGTGAACATAGGAAAGTGATGTCTGTTCATTCTACTATCCTTCCTGTACCCATCCCTGCTTCCTTCCCTTCATTCCCCTTTGGACTAATTCAGTGAACTTCTATTCTCCCCTCCAACCACATTATTGGACAATGGACATTTTATATCCACACATGAAACAGGCAGAAGTTGTAGGAGTGCCTGAGGATACAGAGCTCAGGCACTTTCTCTTCCCATAATTGGTCTGATCACGAGCCAATCACAAGCCTAGCCTAGCATGAGCATGCTCGGGAGTGTGGCACGGGGGTTTTAACATCTGTTGGTAATTGTAATTAGTGAATGTCTGCTATATAAGCTTGCTTGTTCCGCATTAAACCGAGCCTGGTCTTCAGAACTCGAGCTCCTGGCGTGGTGATAATGCCATTGCACTCACCCTCCTTAACCCCACAGGCTGCTCCTGTTCCACTTTACAACATTCTGGCCCCTGAACAGGGACCCCTGAGAGAGGGTAAGGTAAGCCCAAGTCAGGTGAGTGATCTGCACTCATCTTCCTCACTCCAGCAGAAGGTGAGGTAATTCCAGGTGAGTGACCTGCTCAGCATAAGCTACATGGGTAATTCACCCTTGGCTTTGCGGACAAGCCAAGTGGCCAGTCTGCAGGCCTTGCTGTGCAGTAGGTAAATAAAGGTAGATGATAAAGAGCTGACTCACATTTGGGAACTAGTAATAAGTCTTTGCCCAGGAATGAATTCTGGTAGTAGATGGTACGCTGAATGCTGGCAACAAGTATTACAGCAGGCACAAAAATGGGAAGCACAAACAGGGGACCAACCTCCGTGTACTTTCTACGCAGTGATATCAGCCCTTCTGGGTTGCTTGCAGGGGGTTGGATCTCCTCCCGTGGGAGAGGGACCCCCCCTGGGCCTTGGCTGCCCAGCTGGAGGACATGTCTCTTGAAAAAGAAGGGGTCCAAAAAGATATAGGAACGGAAACTGCGCCACAACATGGTGTCAGTAAAGAGCAGGAGGAGGAGGAGGCTGTGGCCTCACAGGAGGAAGTAAAGGGTTCACCTTTGTGCCTACGTTACAGAGGGCAACTGCTCCCCCTGATCCCTCCTTGCCACCTTATCAGAGCATAGAGTTCTCAAGTCCCGTAGCAAAGTCGCCCAGCTCTCCATGGTTGGAGGCCTGTGGGATCCTCTGTGAACAATGGGATATAAATTTTGGCTACAAAGGATCAGTGTTCCAAACAACGCCCAAAAACCCCCACAAGATTTTCCTGTTAATGTTAATCCAACACCCGCCAGACCTGTGTCCTGGTGTCCAGGTGAGACTGAAACCATATAGCAGCTTCGCAAGGCGGTGAGAGAGGGTGGCTTGAGCTCTCCTTATGCCATGCAATTGCTAGAAAATCAGTCTGTGCTGCTAATGTGCCCCACTGATTCCAGGGACTTAACTAAAGCTGTTTTGTCTCCAGAACAGCTTTTACTGTGGAATGCCGCTTTCCATGATGGCTGCCTAGAGCAACCTGAAAGAAATTAACATCAGGTCAGCAACTATATGTACAATTAACAGCTGAAGCCCTTAATGGCTCAGGCCCCTTCATAAGCCCAGCAGTGCAGGCAACAGGACCACCCATCTATTTTGATCAAGTGAGACTCATTGCAATGCGAACCTTCAAGAGAGTAGGAGATATAAAAGGAAAAGGACAAAAATTAGCAAATCTAGTTCAAGGTCCTCAAGAGCCATTCCTTACATTCCTCCTGAGGGTCCAGGAAGCTGTGGATAGGAGGGTAGATAACCCCGAGGCTGCTGAAGCGTTAGCAAGGGACCTTATATGGGAGGGATGCAAAAAGGAATTCAGACAAGCTCTTGCTCCACTTAGAAGCAGCACCTTGGATGATTGGGTATTAGCCACTAAAGACATTAGTGGAGATGGGGGAAAACACCAGCAAATGGCTGCTGCAATAGTGCAGGGAATAGTCCAAGCACATGTGGCTGCTCCAAAAAGGCAAGCTGGATGTTGACACTGTGGACAACAGGGCCATTATTAACATCAATGTCCTAACTTGGGAGTTTCCATGGGAGCCCCTAAGGGCCTCCCTCCTCTAAATGTCCTAAATGCAAAAAGGGTTTTCACTGTGTCAAAGATTGTAAATCCAAATTTGATGCTGATGGAAAGCCTTTAAACTCCCAATGGGGCGCCCTCCAGCCCCAGTAAGGAGGGATCATTTACCTAAAGTTCATTGGACCATCCCTGTGCTAGCCCAACAGTCGATGCTGTCTTAAGACCAATGGTAAATTATTCAAAGGAATGATAGATTCTGGAGCAGAAGTGACCCTATTAAGGGCAGAGGAAATCCCACAGGACTGGAAAACCATTGTGGGTCCTAATGTGCAAGGGGTAGGAGGACTCCAACCCTCCAGGAAATTAAGAGACCCTGCCACATGGGTAGACCCAGATGGGGAAACAGGGCGTTTTCAACCCCTGGTAGTGGAAGGTATTGCTAACAATTTATGGGGAAGGGATCTATTGAAACAAATGAGGACCTATATAACTACAGAAGGTCCAGAAATTTTTGAAGACATATTCGAGCATAACAGCTCATACAAATCTTCCAGGACCCTTAGCATTTGGCAATAATGAAATAGACCTTTCAGTACAAACTGTACAAATCACGCCATCACTTTCACAGCAAGCATGTGAGTTACATGCCAAATTTCACTGTACACCACATACATTAAAGCATCTTTTCCCTGAGTTAACTATTGAACAATGTAAACATCTATCAAGAGATTGTGTTAATTGTGCTCCCCTACTGCCTTTAGGGCCTTTACGAGCCCCAGGAGGAAAGCCTCAGGGTCTTCTCTCTAATGCCTTATGGCAAATGGATGTTACCCACTTTCCACCCATTGGGAAACTCAAGTATCTACATGTAATTATAGATACTTACTCAGGATATATCCATGCTATTTCATTATCAGGGGAAAAGGCTAAACATGTCATACAAGCTGTTATGAGTGCTATTATGATTTTAGGAGGGCAGGACAACGGTCCTGCACACATTTCTAAACAATTCTCAGACTGGTGCCAATCCTGGCACATTCAACACAGTACAGGCATATCCTACAATCCCACTGGACAAGCAATCATTGAAAGAACTCATAAAGAACTTAAAAGTCAACTTTTAAAAGAAAAGGGGGAAACTATGGATCTCCTTCAAAAAACACCATCACATGTTATGAATAAAGTTCTTTTCATTTTAAATTTTTTGACTTTTGACAAATATGGATACTCCTGCTATGAAGCATTGGGCACCCTATAACAAATTTACAGAGGTGCCATTGGTGCGTTGGAGAGACCCACTTACCCTCACTTGGAAAGGCCCCCATCCCCTCTTAACCTAAGGGCGAGGGTTTGCTTGTGCTTCTCCACAGGATTCATCAAGGCCTATTTGGGTGCCTGCGAAGAACGTCCGACCGTTCCTCGGAAGCGGGCCCCTTGACTCCCTTGAGGACTCCAAGAGAGTCCCATTCATACCCACCAGTAGCTCAAATGAGGAACTTATCACTGGAGGAGACACAACCATCCAAACAGCCGTCTCGAGGACAACAGCACGGCCCTAGATGGGGCAACACCCCCCTTTATGAATTAAAAGAGCTTTTAATCACACTCAAACTCTTGTTCCTCCTGGGGAACAAGCAATCCAGCTATGCTCAAATGTGGTTTTGTTGTTTGTGGGCCCTGCTCTAAAAAGAGAATTCTTCCCAGCCAGTCCTCTAACTCAATGAAAATGCTGACTTTTCTCATCAAAGGATATATGTTTTTTGCTTTTTCTCACAAAATGTTGCAAGTCTTCCTTACAGGTTCAAAGCGATAGTTCGAGCAGATCTGTGGCTATGTTTATGAGCACAAAGCCCCAGCATACCCACCTGCAGGACAGAAACCCCATGTACTTAGGGGCTCGACCATACCAGCATGCCTCCTCCAGACAAGCAAGAAAGACCGAAAGGACTAATAAAATTCCCAGACCTACCCCCTTCTTACATTAATATGTCACCATTGGAACATCACTGATAATGGCTGGTAGTCAATGACGGGTAAGATCCCCAAAGGGGACAACCTAAGACAGACACAGCCATTGCAACATTGTGCAATCTAGGCAAGGGTGACCAACAGCTGGTAGTCAATGATGGGTAAGATTCCTGGAGGGGACAACCTAAGACAGGGACAGCTGCAATCCCCTTTTGCCTCCATGAGGGTTGGCCACCCCATGGTAGCATGCTGTCACTCCTGGCCAGAGGACACATGCCTGCACAAATAAAGGAAAAGGGGGAATTGTAGGAGTGCCTGAGGATACAGAGCTCAGGCGCTTTCTCTTCCCGTAATTGGTCTGATCACGAGCCAATCACAAGCCTAGCACGAGCATGCTCGGGAGCGTGGCACGGGGGTGTTAACAGCTGTTGGTAATTGTAATTAGTGAATATCTGCTATATAAGCTTGCTTGTTCCTCATTAAACAGAGCCTGGTCTTCAGAACTTGAGCTCCTGGCGTGGTGTTAGCGCCGTTGCACTCACCCTCCTTACCCCCACAGGCCGCTCCTGTTCCACTTTACAACAAGAAGTGAGAATGAACGAACTATATGTTTATATACAACAACAAGGTGAATCTGAGAAACAGATTTGAGTTAAAAATAAGACAGAAAACTGCAGAGTGTAACATTTTTAAATGAACACATTTTTAAATCAAACTTGCACTATAAATTATTTTGACAAACATACATGCATGATAAAATATTTTAAAAGCAAGGAACATATCAAGAAAAAAATTCAGCATAACAGTTGTCTGGTGGAGGAGAATGGATTGGGAAAGAACGCAGGGCACAACTTCAGTAGGAAGATTTCTTATATCAGGTGGTGGGTTCGTGGGTATTTGTTTTATATTGTAGATGCCCTTATAAACATATGTGTGTGTGTATATACACACACACACACACACACATATATATATATATACCAATAATTTTTAAATTAAAAAAATCTTTTTTTAAAAAAAGATATCCAACATCATGGGACATGGTAGGCTAAGGAAACAAAAATCCTCAATGATGCTTGTTAAAGCATGGTAAAGAAGACTTCCTTTGGCAGCACCACAACAGTTATGGGAACCACTGCAATGGGCCTTTTGCATCAGGAGAGAGAGAGATTGGGCTCAACTTCAAATACAGCATGAATAAGTGGGAATTTATAGCCAAGGAGTAGGGTAGGAGGTCAGTGGATGGAAAATTAGTAAGAGGTAATAGCAGGAGTGAGGGGGATTCTGGCTGAACTGGTCTAACAGAATTCTTGCTGAAGACAGACCAGCATGATCACAGATAGCTGGAGGATGGAACAGGATGGAGGACCATGATGGGATGTGAGAGTGACCAGAGATCAAGGGTGATGGGACATCGAGGGTGGGGTTCTCAACTAAACCGATTTAGCAGGGTTCTTGCTAAAACTAGACTTTACAAGGAACTACCCCAGATAGGCCTAGCGGAAGGTTCAGGAGCCTGACCAAAATGCAGCTAAGCAAAGAATCTTTGTGGGTACTGCACTGGAAGGACTAGAAGAGGCCTCAAGGAGAAGGTGGTTGAGAGTTTGGCCTTGAATTATAGATAGAATTTAAAGGACAAAGAAATTCATCTGGGGGGTGGGTAGTGTTCCCAGGAGAGGTCAACATCTCCATGACCACCACCAGCTTAGTAACAAGGTGCAACCTTTTCCAAAGTGAGGGGACCCCACCCTTCTGCCTTGAAGGCTGTGGGAGCTTTGCAACGTGTCTGCAGGAGATGCAGAAGGGTGGACCATGGAAGTCTTCCCAGGATGGCAATATTGGCATACTAGAGCTGGGCCCAGGCTCAAGTGCCAGAATAATACTCATCTTCTGGAATTTGACCAGGACAAAGCTTCTAACTGATGAAGCATGACCACAGGACTAGTTCTCAGGGGGAATGCTGTGGTGTTACACAGACAGAAGTTTAATAGTTGAAGACCAGTTGTTTTTGCCTGCCTGATGCTATCCATTCACTTTCTTCAAGACATCACACATGATTTTTGTTTACAGGACTATCCTATCAACTTTCAGCCACAGTGCTTTGGATGGGCTTTTCTCCCACTAACTCCAGAGACTGGCAGTTGATCCAGGTCTGGGAAATAAATTTTTTTTTTTTTTTTTTTTTAACCAGTGGGCCAAAATGATGGCTTGGGGTTGACCACTTAGCCAGACCAAAAAAACACAATCCCAGGTTTTTCTAGGATAACAGGGAACGAGAATCATGTCTCCTGCTGGGGGCTGAAGGTACACAGTCTAAGTCTGCTGTTGATACTGGACATCTTGCCCCCATGAAGGGGAAACTGTCTGAAGATGAACCTAAGAACAGAGCCAACAGACGGAGAGGACCCGTGTGCTGCTGGTAGGTAGGCACTGTTATTTGTTGACTGATAAATATTGGAAAAATATTGATTAATGCCTGGGAGGGTGAGAGAAGTCCTTCTGTGATAGATTGAGAGGCAGAGTCGGATGGTGGAAGAACTCACAGGTGCCACTCACAGATTTTCCAAACTCACAGAGGGACTCTGGAAAAGTCATTTACACCCACCCCAGGTCCTAAACTCCCTCAACTATAAGATGGAGACTATTAATAAATTGTTGAGGTTAAATGTATAGCGCACATCACTTTTAATGAAACGCAAAGAAATTATCCAGTAAATATTATCTTTATTATGAGCTGCTTACACACCTTCTTCTCTCCCCTCTGCTACTCTGCTATTTGCTCTGTGTTCCTTTCTGCATCAAAAATGATTCATTTCAGATCTACTGACAGAAAGAGAGAGAGAGGGAGAGAGAGAGAGATTGAGATTATTGAGCTAGTCTTAAGACAAATAAAAGCAATTTAAACCTAAAACAAGACAAGAAAAAGCAGTTCCTTGCCAAGGAAGATGCAAGTAATGTCTGCTTAGCAGATGCCAACCCTGTGGGCTTTATTTGACACTGTTGGCCAAGCTTCATTTAAGCCTAATCTGATTGTTCTGACCCCAGAGAAACTGTCTAGAAACTGGGAGGGGTTAACAAAAGATACCTCGTGGTCCCCTGCGGCTGCCTGGACCCTGAGGCTTATCACACATCTGATGTGTCCAGACACCTTCTAGATCACCTGAATCCCAATATGTCATCCTGAAGCCAGAACTTTGGAACAGTAATGTCGCATAGATTCCCCTATATCTCAAAAGGAGATGAGATCTTCTAGAATATGAAAACCACAGAGCTCTTAAAAGGAGGGGCCCTGAGAATTCTGTCTTCACAAATCAGCACCCACAGCAGGTAACTTGTCTTGGTCCCTTATCTATTTTAAATGACAAACCTCTTTTTATTACTTTTCTCTACTTGAATCAGGAGGAAATTTGAGTCTAGGAGGGCAAAATGATTTCAGCTTACATGCCAACTCCCATCAATTTCCCTGAATTGATGAAGATTCCCAGACTGATTTTAAAAGAAAATCATGCCATAATCAATTAACAATGTCTGCCGCAGACAACACTCAGAAGCAGGAGGTCTGACTGCCTATGTATTCGTAGGTGGCTAGAACAGGGTGAGGGTAGGAGGGGGAAATTTTAAGTTACCCCTGGTTGCCTTGAATTTTTATTTATCCCATCATATATTTTATTTCACTTGGTGGATGTGGTGGTTGAACAGTTGCAAATCTTTGCTCCAGGTTGCAGGAAGATACATTGCAACATCAGGTCATGGACCAGCCGTGTTTTGTTTGTTTCTCCTAACAGAGAATGATCCCCTGGTCAAGCATGTCCCTCCCAGGACACAAGACCAGAGCTGCTGCAGAAACCCATTACAACCTTTTGTTTGATTTTTTAAGATGAAAACATCACAGACTCTGGAACATAGAAGAGGCTTGCTGGACAATTTAGGGAGATCTGATTATATAGATGAGGAAACTGAGGCTTAAAGGAGGGAAATGGTCTTCCCAAGGTAATAAGGGCAATTCAGTCTTTCCACAATGCCTGCATTACTCTTTCTGCAACTTTCTCTCCTCAGTTATGGTATCAAACGTTCCCCCCAGAAATCTTTAGAAAAATAACAACTCAGTGAAAGGCCATGTGGCACATTGCAATCTTAGCAAGAAAAGGCAAGATGAATGCAAAGTGATAATGACTAGCTTCTGTCTCAAAGGCAAGCAACAGAGAGTGACAGCAAGATTTGAAACAGCGGTGGTATATTATTCTACTGAGGCGTCTCTGCATTTCCTAATCACATCAAAAGTCACATCAGAAATCTTTCCCTAAGACTCCAAATGGAACATAGTCCTTTATTTGTAATATCTGCTAAAGACAATATATGAATATATTGATGGTTTTCCATTTTGATAATTTCAAACATTTTGATAGCTTTGCATTTGCATTGAGACCCTACTCCAAGCCAGGCATATTTCTAGGTGTAAGACACAGATGATAAAATATAATGCAAGCTTTTCAAATCTGAGTCTGGTTGAAGAGACAAAAAAAAAAATAATGTATGGGGCAATATAAATGGGATTATAAATGTATAATCATGACACAGAGGAGGAAGGCTGTGGGAGATTTTTCACAGAAACAACACCTGAGCCCAACTTGAAAGGATAAAAAGGAGTTCATTACTAACTCGGGTACACTTATCCATTCAATGAACTTAATAGCTTACCGAGGCGTGCCAATCACCATGTTAGGCACTGGAGGTCTAGAGATACCTAAGACAGGGTTCCTGACCTCTCCAAGCTCAGAGACTAGACAAAAGGCTTTATATAAACAACAACAACAGTGTGTTGAAAACAACAGTCAGTGAGAGTACCAAACAGTCATAGGAAAGGGGCAAGGACCTGGCCGCCCATGCTCTGTGTTTTCAATGCTCCTTTTCAGTAAGTGCTTATGGATCATTGTGACCACACAGGAATATCTATGATACAGCGACTCTTCATAAGAGAAGTAAAAAGAAAAAAAGACAGAAAAAGTGACCGACGCTCAGTTTTCAACTTCCATTTAACAAAACTTCTTAAGTATCTACATTGCACAAAGCACCATGCTAATTTTGAGGGATACAAGAGAAATGAATGCCAACAGGTTAACAAAACAGATGATGAAATCTGCCTTCCTGGATCCAAATTCTAGTTTCCCAATCCACCAGCCACAGGTTCTTGGACAAGGTGTTCTAATTCTCTGTACTTCAGTGTCTTCATTTATAAAAAGTGGATGAAAAACAACTCTAGTCATTGTGATATAAAAAACAGCAAAACAGGCAAAGTTCTTAACTTATTCTCCAGCATATAGTAACTGCTCAATAAAAACATTAGTAAGGAGGGAGATGATGATGATGCTGTCAGGCTTGTGGGAGGTCAGAGGAATGTCCTCAGAAGAGTTAAGACCCCAGGAATAAGTAGAAATGAGTCAGAAAAAGAGGGTGTCAAGATGAAGATCACATTTTGCCACCTTTGCTTCATCTATCACATTTTTCTTTGCTCGAAAAGTTCCAAGTATTATAAATGAAGTCAGATATAATTTTATTCTTATATGCCTAAGAATGCATCTTTTTAAATATTTTTTTTTTTAAAAAAACAAGATTCACCTTATTCCTTTTCCTCTGCCCTGGTGCTGACATGCACCAGGATATGCCCAGATGGACTCCCGTTAGCCTGGCAGTGTTTGGGTGAGCAGACACTGAGATTCAGTTGTCCCTACAGCATCACCTGTTCCTATTTCACTAATACAGGTGGTTTTGTGAACCACCCATTGCCTCACATCACAGAACACCTAATGTCTGGATTTAATATTGCTTATGTTCACCTGGGCATTCACTCTTCTCAAGCACTCGTGGAATATTCTCAGGACATAAAGAATTAAAGTCATCACACTATAGCAATAGATGAGTGCCCATGTTTATAGCAGCACAAGCCACAATAGCCAACTATGGAACCAGGCTAGGTGTCCATCATCAGATGAATGGATAATGGAAATGTGGTGTAAATACACAATGGAGTTTTGTTCAGCCATAAAGAAAAATGAAATTATGTCATTTGCAGGAAAATGGATGGAATGAGAGACCATTACATTAAGGAAAATAAGCCAAAGTTAAGATTAAGCTCATATCATATGTTTTCTCTCATATGGGGAAGCTAGAGAGGAAAAAGAAAAACACAGGGGGAGGGTAGGAATCTCATGAAAATCAAAGGACCTCAGTGGAGGAAAAGGACCAGGGGAGGGAGGAGGAAAGAGAGAGAGGAGGTGCTGGGAGTGATAGTGGTCAAATTATATTGTTACGTTTTGTGCAAGTACAAATACATAACAGCAACTTCCACCACTATGTACAACTGTAATGCACCAAGAAAAGTGTGGAAACAGTATTCTCCAGGATTGATCATATGCAAGGCCATCAAATAAGTCTTAATAAATTTTAAAGCATTGAATCATAAGAAGCCTGTTCTCCAAACACAGCAGAAATACGTCAGAAATCAAAACCAGAAAGAACCGTTGAAAAAACACACTTGGAAACTAAACACATATTTCTACACAACTCATAGATCAAAAGAGAAACCAGCAGGGAAAATGGAAACACAACGAAGTTTATGGGATGCCTCTAAAGCAATGCTTAAAGGTAAATGTATATTCTCACATTCCTATAAACTAAAAAACAAACGAACAAACAAACAAACAAAAACCCTGAATACAAGAGTCTGAGGGTGGGGGATGGGTGGTACAAGGAGGATAGACACAATCAACACACCATACATGTGTGTATGGACACACCACAGTGAATCCCATCAATTTGGACAATTCGTAAGTGTTAATGATTCTAATTTTAAAGAGGAAATGGTAAAAAATAAAATAAGGAAGGGAGCTATTTTAACTTAAAAGAGATGTGGGATCCTTTACACCAAAATGCTATGTGTGCTCCTTATTTAGTTCCTGACTTTGACAAACCAGATATAAATGAATTTTTCAGGGGTGTGGCAACTGGATATTAGATGGTAATAGGAATGACTTATTTTGTCAAATAAGATAATGATATTGTTACATAAAGAAAGTTCCCAAGCCATTAGAGATGGGTATTCATTGTATTGTTTCCATTTTCCAATTTATTTTAAATATTTCATCATTTAAAAATTTTCTGATGCTGGTTGCAGTGGCACATGCCTGTAATCTCAGTGACTTGGGAGGCTGAGGCACGCACACACACAAAAGTTCAGGCTTAGATGGTCTCACTGGTGAATTCTATCAAATATCTGAACAAATAATCACAAACCTGTGCTCATTCTCCTGAAAATATACAAGGGAGGGACCCTTCCCAAGTCAGTCTTTGAGACCAGTAACACTCTGATTCCAAAGCCAAAGAGATCACATAAAAAGAAAACTAACGACCCATATCACTCATACCTAGATGTGAAAATCCTCAACAAAATACTAACAAATAGCAGGACATGGTGGCATATACCCGTAAGGCTGAGGCGGGAGGATCACAAGTTCAAAGCCAGCCTTAGCAACTTAGCAAGACCCTGTCTCTAAATAAAATTTTAAAAGGGCTGGGGTTGTGGCTCAGTGGTTGAGAGCTCTGGGTTCAATCTCTGGTACCAAAAAAAAAAAAAAATTAACACTTGGAATCCAGTCTCATAAAAAGATTAGACATCATAATCATGTGTAATTTATCCCAGGAAACAAAACTGTTTTACCATTCAGGGGAAAACAGCCTAACTGTTCCTCTTTGAGAAGGTCTTGCAGCCAATTTTTCCCTTCATGGGGCTCTTCTGCTCCCTATATTTTTATTAATGTTTATTATTTTTATTAGCTTTTGGTCTATCTTTTGGTCTATCAGAGTTTCTTTCATGAAGATAAATAGTGCACATATATGGGGGTGCATGTGGTTTCTTTCTTGTCACACCAGTTATGTATGCTGTTTGCATCTTGCTGTTTTCTCAGGAGAGTATTAGATGAACATTTTGAAAAGATCACTCCATCTCCCATGTGCAGAAAAGACCAGAAGTGGATATTCCTGCTGGAGGCAGGGAGACCAGTAAGGAGTCCTCTGTAGTCATCTGAATAAGTGGTACTGATGGTGGCCTGGGCTAGGATAGTGGCAATAGGGACAGAAGTAGGCAGGCTTGAGACAGCCTTCGGAGGTTGCAGAGACAGGACTTGGAGATCATTTGGACACAGGAGATGCCCTCAGCTTTGATCACATTAATAGTCCCAGTGAGATGACATTTTCTATGCAATGGAAGACTAGACCATATCTGTATTTCTCTTTTAAAAAATTATTATAAAAAATTTCAAACATATGCAAACATTAGAAGGGTCTAATGGACCCCAACCTACTCATCACAGAGATGCAACAATTATCAGTCCACAACTTATATCATTGTATCTGTTTCTAATGACCCTCCTCCATCGCCCCTTCTCCCCTCTCCCCACTGATACATTTTGATGGAATTCCTGGCCATCCCATCATTTTATCTGCCTGTCTAGTATTTTCCAGCACCTTGGAGAGACATTGTTATCCAAATTTCACTGTCCTGGAAGCAGATTTCTGCCCATCTGCGCACTTGACTCATTAAAACTCATTCCTTGATTGTAAGGCTGTTCACCTCACAGTTTGACTTCAAAATAGAACTCCTGCCTGCCAGAAGAGAGTAGAGAGGAGAGAAAAGTCAGGCGTAATGGTGACTTGTTCACCCATTCATCCTCAGCACTCCTTGGATTTCCCACTCCCCTGTGAAAACAAGAAGGTACCAGGGATACTAGAGGGCCCCTGGCCATGTGCATCTTGGGCAAGGAGGACAGAGAGCTGAGAATTGGTGCACCTCACTCCTGCAGAAAAGCTCCTGATGATGGTAACCACTCAGCCTCCACATCAGGATGCAGAGAAAGCTTACTCCTCAGCCTTGCAGGCACTTGGGGCTGTGTTACAGCTACACACCTGCTTAGAATGTCTTCCATGACACTGGCATCTTTCTTGTCCTTACTAGCCATCTGAAGCTCTTCTGACTTATATCAATGTCCTTTGTCACCAATTCCCACTTCATTACATCAGCTATGCCTGCCTGAGGGCTGACACCCAAGGTTTGGTTACCAGCAACCATCCTAACCTTCCTAAAGCCTCCATTTCCCACCTGGAAAACAGGATCCACTTTGTCACCCATTTAATAGCACCAGGGTGATGACTGAATTCAACATGGTAGCCAACGACACTGGACAGCTCAGATAAACCCATAGGCACTGGTCCAGTCCTCCATGTTCATCCTGCATTCTGGATGATCCTTCTGCTCTGTCCATGGGATTATTTTATTATCAGGAATGGAGCTATCTGATCAAGGGAAGGCTCTGGATCACTGTGAGTCTCAACAGCTCCTATGTATAATGAGATTTCAACATGTTTTGTGAAATGGTCGTGTGGGTGAAATAGAGCAATGAATGTGAAAGTGACTAACATTTTCCCTGGCACATTGTAAGTACCCAACAAAGACCTGGATGATGACAAGAGCTGTGGCTGGTCCCTGTTTGTGTGGAAATGTTTTCTGACAAGGTGAAAAGATTTAGGTCATCTGTGAGGTGGGCAGAGAGGAACTGGAGAAGATGTGTTTGCCAGTCTAACAAATCTGATGTCACAAGCCCTCAAGGGTTATTCTCCTTGAGGGCTACTTGGGCCCAAACTAGTGTCATCTCCAGACATAAAATTATTTGAGTTAACCTGAATATTTTGATAGATGCTGCAAATTTCCAGAATTCTACAGGCACCTCAAAAATGAGGTTTTTTTCCGTTATTTCTCAGTTCTGTCCAAATTATCAACCATAAGTCAACTATTCATTTATTTTATTCTGGAGCTTGGAAATAAATCCATTTTAGATAGATTATGAGTAATAGTTCTAGAACTCAGTGGCCTTTGTGCCACTAAACTCAGTTGAACAGGCCCCCAGGGATGAGGGGGTGGGAAGGAGACAGCACCATAGTGGAAAAAGTGGTTTTAATTTTAACTTTTATTCTGCATTAACCATTTTCCCACACTGCTTTTTAAATCACAATGAGGAAAGAGAACAAAGCAATAAAAGCAAAATATATTCAAATAAAGCCCCACAGTGCAGCAGAGTGGTAGGTGGTGGTACCCTTGGGGGCTCATTTTTTTTTAAATGTCTCATTTGCTTCTGAATTTGAAATTTCAGAAGGCAGAAGAAAACCTCAGTTATGACTTATTTGAAAAGTAAAAGTTTATATTGCCTTTGAATTAATGCACAAAAATTCCCCCCTCTCCTCTTTTTTTTTCCAGGAAATCATCCTGATGACATCATCCATCTTTCAGTAACGTACGAGGAAGATATTAGCCCTCCCTCATTTTGGGGAGTTTTGTATTAATCTACCTCTGCCTACAGTACAGTTGTATCATACACATAATGAATTATAAATTCAACTTCAAGCATTTGGCAAAAGAGGAGTGAGCTGGAGAGAATTAGAAAAGTACAGAGAAGTCCACCCACCATTCCTTTCACGGCTGAACAACTGCTTGTGGGTTTCAGAAAAGACTAATTGCAAAAATACTTATCCAGGCCAAGTGTGTGTCTTAGGTGTTGGAAATTCATGTTTTTTAGATAGTGTGGTCTCTAAACTTCCGGGTTTGGTGATCAAAACAGAAAGCAAGAGTGTCTTCTAACCCTGCAAGGAAATGAAATGGACATTCAAAGGTGGTTTTAGTTATAGGCATTAACTTCAAACCAAACCCCCCAAAATGCAACTCTCCAGATGCAGGGGGGATGGATCAAGATGGCTGCCCAGATCACAGTAGTTACCTCAGTAGCACTGTCTGTTCTGTCTCCATGGTTGAGTCATCCTGGAGTAGAGACCTCTAACCCAGCCAGACAGATTCTCCTTCTCAGGAGCCTGAAACCCAAGTAAAGAGATGCAAACAGGCATATCTCTGCATCCAAGTTATTTGAGTGGCATTTCCAGCAACTCCCAGGGCTGAAATCTCCCAACACTGCTCTGGTTCCTGTTCTTTTCAAAACCTAATAGTTGAACTACTCTTCATAATTTAGTGAAATTTCTTAATATCGTCAAGTCTGTTAGCCAGAGTAGCTTTTTGCATTTGCAACTAAAAGAACCTTAATTAACACACCAAGTTATCATCCCCTTAAGTAAAAAGATTCTTCGAATTAGAACTGAGTCATTAACAAAAGCTCAAAGGGCCTTGGAGGGTGCAGGTTGCACAAACAGCTCAGAAGAGCATAAAAGGAAGATGTCAAAGGATAGAAGCCGAGCAGTCGAGTATACAGACTGGTGTTTCCCAGAATGGGTTCCATGGAACCTTTTTTTTATTGTTTGTTCTATTTAGTTAGACATGGCAGCAGAATGCATTTTGATTCATTGTACACAAATGGAGTACAACTTTTCATTTCTCTGGTTGTACATGATGTAGAGTCACACCATTCACGTAATCATATGTGAACGTACATGATTGTCTCATTCCATTATCTTTCCTTCCTCCTGCCCCCTTCCCTCCCCTCATTTCCCTCTACACAATCCAACCTTCTTTCATTCTTCCCTTACCCCCTCCCCCATCCAGTTATGTATCAGCATCTACTTATCAGAGAAAGCATGGTTTTCTTGGTTTTTTGAGGGTTGGCTTATTTCACTTAGCATGCTATTCTCCAACTCCTCCATGGAACCTTAACCCAATAAGATGATCTCTGATAAAAGAATTCCACGGCCAAATCAGTTTGAGAAATGCAGAATACTGTATTCCTCACCTAGAAAGTCATAAAAGCTAGACCTTTGCATGTACATGGAAGCCCTGCAGTAAAGACATGTGATTTACTTAAACAGAATTCATAAAACCTTAAAAATAGCATCTACTCTTCTTTACCTCCATCTCCCTCCCCACCCTTACTCCCCCAGCACCCCAACTCCTACTAACACACACTTTGGGGAGCATCTCCAGTGAAATGTTGCTTGGGAACTTTTGGCTTTATACTTGTAACTCTAGTCCCAAGGTTTGGTCTCTTTATCACTTCACAGGTATTTGCTGAAAACTATAAAGAGCTCAGCCCTGTTTGGGGTGTTCAAGGGACTCCCATGGTAGGGTAGGAAGAGTAAGAAGACTTGATTGGAGTCCCAGCTCTGATCTGGAACTTAAGACTAACTTATTGTCTTGGGGAAACCTTGATCTTTTTCTGACTCCATCTCCTCATCAAATGGGGCTGTGGATAACATCCTCACCTGACCACTGAATTCAGGGGTGAACAGTACAAAACAGACCTAATAGGATAAAGGATATGAGAACGCTTTGTAAACTTCACGGCATTAAATGACGTTGGCTGTTATAAAAAAATAACTTGAGGGCTGGGGATATAGCTCAGTTGGTAGAGTGCTTGACTCGCAAGCACAAGGCCCTGGGTTCAAATCCCAGCACCGCAAAAAAAAATAATAATAATTTGAATAATGATGTTAGATATATGGAAAAGAGTGAGAGGTAGCCCTAGGAGCACAGCTTCATGCCTTGGATTTCTGAATACAATAAGTGTTTTGATATCAAGGTGAGTATTAAGTCCATTTACTCATCCATCAAAACAGAAAATTTCACTGGTACCTCTTTTAGTTAGTGATTTTGCATAGCAAACCATCTTGAAACTCAGCAGCATATTTATTTGTCAATAGTTCTTTCTTGTTCTTGTGTCTGGGGATTGACAGGTTCAGCTGATCGAGCCCAGGCTTGGCTGGGTTTGAATCCAAGATGTGAGTGGTCCAGGTCAGCTCTGCTTGGACACGTGACAATGATGACAGAAGTCCAAAAAGACTCTCAACCACGTAAGCACATTTGCGTCCCCAATTCGGTCATGTCCTTTATTAACCCATTGGCCAAAGCAAGTCACACAGCAAAGGCCAACATTTATTTTTATACTTTCCAATCTTTTTGTGTTCATTTTTGGTTTTTGCAGTGCTGAGGTGGAACCCAGGGCCTCACACATGGTCAGGCAAACACTGCAAGACTGAGCTACACCAAAACCCAACATTAATGGGTGGGGGAAGTAGATTCTCCCATGGCCATGGAGTGGTTAGAGAAAAGGGGAATATTTCCTCCTCAGTAATCTCTCCACCGTAGTCTCCATGTTCCTTTTCTTCTTCCATTGCAAGCAGGTAATCTGACTCAGAAGGAATGACTCCCTCAGGGACCATTCTGTGTGGGGAGGCAGGAGGAAGTAGAAATTGACTGAAGACAAGAGCTCTCTCTGTTTTTCAGAAAAGCCTAAGACTGCTGAAGAAACTACCTTTGAGGTCAATGAGAAGTGAGAGACACGTGACACGTGTGGCTTTGAAGTTAACCAGAAAAGAAACGAGGAGAGTGTGCAAAATTTTTAAAAAGCTCAGCATTAGGAAGGCAAGATCATCAGTCAAAATACAGCTTCTAACTGTGGAGCTGCATGGTTGGAAAAAAAAAAATCCCCAGCCCCAGAGGGTACCCAAGACAGAGCCCCACTACCTGTGCCCCAGGCCATGAGCATATGATTCCCCATCATGGCAGCCTGGAGTTTGGACCCTACTCCCACTCTCTGGACACTTTACCTACGACTCCTGGATTGAGACGGTGCTCTGGGAAAGTTCAGGACCCCTTAACAACTGGGGTTGAACTTCCAGCTGATTTGGCAGTCTGAAACCAATTAGGTTTCTCTCTAACAATAAAGGTGACATATTTTGTACACCTGCCTGTGTGGCCTGATATTCATATCTGCGACATGGAGTTTGATTTTATATTATTTTTCTACTATAATACTATAAATGATGTTGTGGCCTTTGGGGGTAACTTGAAATTAGTTGCCAGATGTAGAAACATAAATGGAGGATGTCCAGGTAGATTTGCATTCCAGATAAATTACCAATCCATTTTTTAGTATCTCAGGACATACCCTACAAAGAAATTCTCCATTTTTCTGAAATGCACATTTAACTAGGTGATCTGGCAACTTCATGTAGGACTTTATAAGCTTAAAGCATTTTTTTTTTTTTTTTTTTTTTTTTTTTGGTCAGTAAAGGACAGCTTTTGACAACCTGCTGGTTTCTGGGTTGTTCTATAGCTGCACAATACACAATCTTAGGACTGGGCTTACTCCAAAGTCATCTTGAAAGAAGCAGAAGGAGATTTCCCACTGGGGACTGTGGAGGGGTACTGAGCTCTTCTGTCCCCTGTGAATCAAGGGGATCTGCCCACAATGTCTCTGTGTGGGGACACATCAGACGAGAGCAGCAGGAGTTCTCACATCCAGCCTGCTTCTCCCCTGACCTTACTAATTTAAGATGGTTTCCAAGATTTTCAGGACATAACTGGGTAATCTAATAAAGGTAGATTAAATTACAGCTGAGTATTTTGAGATCCAAACATGGGAAAAATGTATCCTGTTTCAAAAACGATAAACTGCTCCGTACTAGTTTTGTTTTTCTTTTATCTGGGAACTGGTCAAACAGGAACCATCTCGGGTTATTGTATGTGAAAGTCCTCGCAGCTGTGTTGGTTTTTCTAACTAAATAATAATAATAATAAGAAGAAGAAGAAGAAGAAGAAGAAGAAAAAAGAAAAAAAAATTCTCAAATTTATAAAATCGTATTTTTATCCCCTATCAAAGATGTAAGGAACCTAAAGCACAATTTCAAAAAGGTATATTATTTTAAAAACTACACTGATCTTTTTACCACTATTACTACTACAAATACACACACACACACACACACACACACACTTCTAAAGTCTTTCCAAGTGAGAAATGCTGTCACTTAGGTAATTCTGTGAGAAAAAGAGAGAGAGAGAAGGAGAAGGGGTGGGAAGAGAGAGAGAGAGAGAGAGAGAGAGAGAGAGAGAAAGAACATGGATTTATAAACCAAATGAAATATCGGCCCTGTTCTGGTTCAGCTGGCAGGATATTTAGATACAGGGATTTGGGTCTGGTTCAATAGGTTTAGAATATTAGTCAAACTCCAGTTTTTGGTGACATTGTAGATTGAGCCCCAAGAGAGAACATGAAGTTCTTCCCTACTTGGCATCTCTAACCTTATTTTTTCTTTTTTCCCTTGTTTTCCCTTATTTTCCCTTTTTTTCCTTTGGTGATATTAGCTTTGCCTGGTGGTCTAACACAACATGATATGTGTCTAGTGGAGTTTGTTTGCTTAAAACTTTCGGGAGTTTCTTGGCTGTTCTCTCATGAGCAGAGTGTAATGGGTATGATCCATGTCAAGTCACCTAGGGTTGAGCAGAAGATCACTGCAAGTGCAACTAATTCTCTTTTGGATTCCTTTTGAGTTTTTTTCCCCTCTTCCCGCCTCTGCAAATGAATTTAGAGCTTCCCAGAATGCAGAAGATTTAAGATGAGACGCTCAGAGCTCCAGAAAACACAAGCAGCTTTCCTGAATTCAAACAATGCCCATCCTAATCTGTCAGTGAACACGACCTGGCCATGTTTTAGGAATAAAGTATTTGAAAACAAAGTGAGAATATATACAAGAAAAAGAAGGAACAACTTTGAGGAGTATAACTTTCCAAGAGAATAAACTAATTCAAGTACTCTAGAACTCTTAAGGAACATCTCTTAATCCAGTATACTCATTACAAACAATTCTAAGCTATTTATTTTTAAAGTTACTTAAAAAAATTTACAATGAAATAGGGAAGCCCCCTCCCAACACTTCCACTGCACAAATACATCCCTCACATCCAAAATGTATTTCAAGAACAGAGGGGGTGTCTAGAGTGGCTTTATTATATACTTAGCCCAATAATTCTAAAGTTGTTGGACTTTTAAATTCAGCCACATAAAAATTTCAAGCTACACAGGACCACAGTCCCTTGATTTCACAGATGAATAAACTGAGGTTCAGAGAGGCAAGGTGAAATGACTTGCCCAAGGTCACACTGTTCATGGAAGCAGGACCAAAACTTAAATCTCCTATACTTGGGTCCGAGTGTAAAAGGAATTAAGCTCATAATAGTGTCCCCAAGGCCTCACAGCAATCCATGTCACCAGTAGCCATTCCCCAGTCCTTACTAGGCAAGAAAGAGAACTTGGACACTCTGCAAAGATGTCAAATAATCCTAGGACTGAAACAAAAAGATTTCCTGCCTGATCCTTAAGTACCCATGAAAGTTCTGAGACAACTCAATTTCCTTATGCATTTGCAGCTGATTTGCACTGTCTGGGGGCTCTTACATTTTATGGGATCCCCTTTTCCCCTATCAAAAATAGGGTCTATGTTAATTTTGGTTTAAACTATGTGTTTTTCCGAGCTTGCCGAAGGTCCTGCTCACCGGCGCCTTCCTAGGACAATGAGTCAATGTTTCACCACCTCCTTTCCAACTCCTTGAGAACATTCACGGTCCCCCTTCAGTCTTCCTTTGCGGCAACCACAGCAAACTTCGGATTGACAAAAAAGAAAAAATGAAGTATGAGACTTCCTTCTATTCATCATCTTCAGTTCTTCAGAGACACCAGAAAACAGTCTTGGCTCACAAAGTGAAGTGCATCTGATTCACACAGCAGCTCAGCAGCCCGAATCCTTCATCGCACCATCACAAATAAAATAAAGGGGTGGGGCACACGATACAGAGTGCCTCCATGACCTTTTGTCTCTTCTTATCTTCTATGACTGGCCAGATTAGCAGCCAAGCCAGGGAGTGGAAGGGGCTGACATTCTGCTCTGTGTTTTGCTGAAACTAATTTCCTTTCCAGCTTTCGAGTCCTCGCCACTAGGGCTTCCTGGCAGCTTTGGCTCTTTTGCCAAATAATGAATGTCAGGGGCTGTCTTGTCTTGGAAAGGAATGTGCTGTTTCATTGGTCTACAGGGGACCCAAACAGGTCAGAGCCCCATCTGTGCTGGCTACTGACTGGTGACAAAGACAACTGGCCAGAAGCAGCACTAGGCCCTAGGCAGGGTGCCTCCTAAGCAAGTCTTTCCATTTCTTCTTTCTTTTTTTGAAAAGAGGATTCTGTGGTTAGGGAAATAAGTTCTCGTGAGAGAAAGAGAAAGGGGCAGGAGTCAACAAAAAGAAGTCATAAAATCTGGAAAATATTAGTCCCTTAGGACCTTAAGATGCCCTTAAAGCCCTTGCGTGGTTGACATCTCTCTCATTTTCCAACTTCCTCTCCTGTCACATTTCCAAACACCCTGTGCCCCTGAGCACTCGGATTTTATTTCAGTGTGACATTTCCTTCCTCCACAGGGCCTTTGCACAGGTTCCCCTTCGTTCTAGAATTTCCCCATCCCACTACTACCCATCCCCGCCCCATTATCTAGCTAACCCCTCATTCAACACTCAGGTTTGAGTTAAAGCCCTCTTCCTCAGGGTGCCTCCCCTGGTCTATAAGTGAGGCCAGGGCCTCCTATGTAATGATTCAGCACAACCGCTTCCCTTGAAATGCTACATTGATTCATGGGATCATTTGAATCGTATCTGTTCCTTTCATGTAACAGGAGTCTCCATGAAGCTTGCTCCTGCATCTTGTTTCCATGGTAGCTGCATCACCCAGCCCACTGCAGAGCACCTTGGGAGACACACTGAGCGGGTATCATGAGCAGCATGTTCACCAAGGAGAAGACCAAGTCCTAGGGCTGTTAAACCCAAGGCCACAAAGCTAATTAGTGGTGAAGCAGAGGCTAGAAACATGGCTGCGTGGCTTCTAACCCAGAGTTCTTGCTACCTTAGGCGGGTGGATCAGAGGGCTTGGGTTGTGATTTGGCCAGCTTACATAACTTCCCTGAGCCTCATTCTCCTCCTCTGTAAAATGGGATGAATAACACTCCCACATCATAAATATAACTAAGGTAATAATGATCAACTACTACCATTCTGGGAGTGCCTCAAAAATCCAGACTATTAATTAAGAATTTGTGATAATTCAGATAAGAATTTGATAGGTGTTGACCTTTTCAAAATCTATGAAGAACCCTAAGCTCCTAAGAGCTGTGCAGAGCTTATTTGAGGTGAAGATGAAAAGAAGAAAGGTTTAGAATGCAAATGCAAAGTGTTCGCAGTTTAAATGCACTAAGAGGACAAATTGTTTTAGAAATGTCAAATGAGGCATTTTTGGAAACCTTTATTTACAGACAATCCTGTTATGATAATTACAAATAGTTCCTCTCTATTCATCAAAGTAGGTTCCCTAAGGGTTTCTCAGTACAGATATTTATTAGCCTATTTCCAATTAATATTGGTGCTTAAAAGTAACAAAACTGCATTTCCCTTAAAATATTTCATAATTGATGGTCTTACTGGTTCCAGCAAGCCCATCTCTTCCAATGCCAAGGCTGCTGTTTCTTTGATGTCTTGCATGGAGCAAGCTCCTCCTTGCCTCTAAATCTCTGCCAGAAGCACCTCCCAGGTCTTCATGAGGCAATTTCCTTCTCACCACCCAGAACCCAAGGCAGGTTCATTCCTCAGTGAGCACTTTTCTAAAAGAGCTGCCTCTCCCTCCCTCGCATGATGGCACTTGGCTTGGTTCAAATTCCTCCATGGCTTCCATCACTGCACGGATTACCCTGGATCCATGATCCATGTGGGCCTGTGTGTTCAATGCCTGTCTCTGCCCTCTAGGCTGCAGGTTTCTGCAGATGCAAGGGTTCTCCTGTTCTGAGGATCTGGTACATCATAGAGTCTCAGAAATTCTTAAGTGAATGAAGTGTGCAGTTTCTAGACCAATTTGATTGGGTTAGGAAAAGCTGATTAGAGAGCTAATCCTGAGAGATCCAAACAAATAAACAAAGTCCTAAACCTCTTTAGCAGGAGAGCTCTTTCTTTCATAAATAGTGTACATTTTCAGCATTTTTTTCTAGAAATCGGCTGCAATATTGGCAAACATTGGATAGTCAGGGAAATGAGAACTGTTTAAAGGATAGTTAAAATTGACTAATGTTTTAATGAAACATCAACAAACTTTACCTTTCTCTGTATTCCAACCCACACAATTGCACAATTGTTTAGGAAAAAGCTTTAACCTAGACACACTCAAGACCAAATGCCTTGCTTTGTGAAATTAATACAAGCTGGAAGAAGGCAGTAATGATGTCACTCATATGGTAGCAAAAATTCCAGGCTCAGTAAATATTAAACCAATCACCCAGGAAAGTTAGTGTAAACAGTGCATTGTTGTTGACTAATTTATTTAAGATTCTCCATCTGATTTATGCTCAGTGGAGCCCCTTGGAAAGTTCATTATGTGGTGGTGAACATGTTGAAGCAACCTTGTCCTAATGAGGAAACTTAGTAACCCACAAGGACGGCATGCCTTGTTGAAGGAAATGAAGGGGCCAGGTGGGCCACATGGGGAAGGAGAATCCTCTGGTTCTGTCCACCTCTGCCCTCTGCCTCCTTGCCCTGGATTACTCCCTTCCCATTTTTTAAATTTTCTCTTCCCTTTCACCTCAACTCCTCCCACTCTCCACCCTTCTCTACTTTTCCTTTAAAAACTGTCTCTTGGCAATTACCTTCTGATGCTCAGATCTGGAATTTGGGGATAGCTATAGAAGGAATAGGTGATTCTAAAAATGACACATATAAACTAAGACCCGGAGCTCACATACCTATAGGGGCTGTGCAGACAATGTGAATTAGTGATGGGGGCAGTGTCAACACCGCAGTGGGGCCTGTGGTAAGCTGGAGTTGGGCACCCCTCCGTCTATAGGGGGTAGCTACGACTCAGCTCCATACAAAGAAGTGGGGACCCAAAAACATTTTTCAAGCAAGAAATCTGTGTTTTTGTGGGAAATTGCCCACATTTTAAAAACCCTGTTTGAGCCCCAAGTTAGTGTTTGGGATTCAGCCCCTAGCCCGGCAGCTTACGACCCCAGATCCTAACCATGCCTGGATCGAGAGTCCCCTCCACTCCTGGGAGCTATCTGCCTTTGTTACTCTCACCCTCTCATCCCGTTGTCCAGCTTCCATTCCTTTGGGTTTGTTTCTGTTTTGTTGTGTTGGGTTTTGATGTTCACTTCCTCCCTCTCTGTTCACCGATGATGTTCCTGGAATTGGGTCTCCCTGCAAGGCCCACGTAAAGTGGGTGGACAGAACAGGTGGGGCCTGAAGGGCAAGGACTCCTTCCTCAGCCTCCTGCTAGGCCCAGGGGGTGCATGGGAAGAGGAGGATGAGGAGGGGGCCAAATTCCAGGCCAAGGTGGTGAGACCGAAAGTTCCACCAGCCACATGTGCACATTTGCACATTTGCAGCCACTTTGCAGCCAGGCTAGAAAACGGGTGGGGCAGCGGGCCGCAGCCACAGCCACAGCTAGGTCTCCACCCCAAGGTACTGTGGGTGGCCTGTCTTCCAGGACTAGGGATGCTCCCCTGTGCTCCATAATGCAGAGGTGACAGTCTCCACAGGAGGACTGTGCCATTTAATTCCGACACGACTCCATGAGGTAAGAATTACAAGCTCCACTTTATAGATAGGGAAACAGAGGTCCATAAATGTTAAGTGCTGGCTTGAAGGTCATAAGTGCACCCTTCTCAAGATCACTGTGGAAACAGAATGGGCTTCTGCAGATGCTCCATTAATAAGATGTGCATTTTAATTTTAAGCCAATTAGCACAAAGCTATTAACAGCAAATAATATGTTAATATATTACCCTTCCCAGGGGACTCATTCACTCAATAAATATTGATTGAGCTTCTGCTACTGCACCCTAGATGTACGAATGTGCATAGGAAGTTCTGGAATCCCATGATTCTATCCAAGGTGGCATGGTGACTGAAAGACAAGAGGGACTCTCTTCACTTACCAAGGGTCCCTGAACTGACCACACCACTTGGTCTTGTTTTATGCAGGACTGTACCTTCCAGAGAAGGCAGAATTCAGTAAGAAGATCCCTCCATTCTTTGCAAAGCTCTATCAGGCTTTCTGCCAGTTCTGCTCCCGCTTCTTGAGTGACTGATAAATATGTAGGACCTAGTTCTACTCAGCACCACCTCACTGCCTCTGCTGCCTGCATCAGGGCCCCTTCTGCCTCCCCTTGCTCCTCTCATTCCTATTCATAGGTTTCAGAGCCAAGAACATAAGTCACCTTGACTTGATTGTACATGGCCAGCTCCAGGAGAAGCCCTGGGGGAAGCTGCTATCCTTCTCTTTTCATGAGACCACCCTTTTCTTCTCACCTGGGTCACCGCAAGGGCATCCAGGAAGTGATGGGTGGTATGATAGCATGTATAGGAAAGCCCTGGGTTTCAGGCCAGCTGGTGCTGGTCAGTTGGAAATGTGACTTTCAAGGGGGTGGTGGGGGAGGGGAGAGTTTATTGTCTCCATTACTGAACTGGAAAGACGAGTCAAAATGTCCTCACTGCGATGTTTAAACGATCATAGACATTCAAACAGACCTAAGGTAATGCAGGATGCCCTAGGTAAAGCCAGCCTCTCTCACAAGCAGAGTGGGTATCTGTCTTTGTGGAGCAATTTCTACCTTTTCCCCAATGTCTGCTACCAAAAATGCCCCCACGTTACCATCATTTTGGGAAACTGAATTCCTGTTACAGTGCAATGTCATTTCAGAAGCCATAGTGGTAAGGATCCTTGGATCAGGAGGGAATGCACCTTGGGATCGCATAAGAAAACTTCCACCATGGTGCGAAGCTGGGAGTGGCAGGGGTCATGCATAAAATAGAACTTATGGGAACTAGCAAGGAGAGAACATAGATGAAGCCTCCTGAGGGAGGAAAAGCATTGGTCTTTTTCACTGCTCCATCCCTGGAATATTCATGGTCTTTTTTAAGCTGACCCTCTCTGACAAACAAGTGACCGAACAGGCTTCAGCTCTGGATGAAGCCAAGTGGAAAGAAGCTTCGCTTTCTAGTGTGAACACAGCTTACCCGTGATGAGTGGAGCGGGCACAGGCATTCCATGGCTGAGGCTTAGAGAAAGTCCCGCACGTACCAGGGAGGCAGAGGAGCCAGGGGAGGGGAGCCAGGCAGGGTGACTGACCAGCTTCTGTTCATATTCCTGGGGCTCCTGCTGAGTGAAGCCATCTCCTTAATGGCAGTGAGAATAGGCTTTGGAATCAGAAAGACATGACCTTGAATTCTGATCCTCTTGCTCACCAGCTATGTGACACTGAAAACATGGCTTGATTTCTCTTTGCTTCAGTTTCCAATGTGTTCAACAAGGATTGACAGGTCAGAACAATACTGTTTCCAAAACACGCCCCAGTGCCGCCCCCGAGCAGTGCTCAGTAAATGGCAGTGGTGAAGTTGATGATGGAGAAAAGGATGAGAAGCAGCTACTTCTAAGGAACCGAGTTTACAAATGTTAGCGCCATCTCCAATTGGTGTGTTGGTGAGGGAGTGACTCACGCCAAGGGACGAGACGCTGGGCAAGTTACTCATTTTCCTCTTCCATAAAATGAATGCAATAATTGTACTTAAGGGATTTGAAAGAGGATGCATTAATTCATCAAATATTTATTAAGCAAATATTTTTGTGCCAGGAACTACCTTAGGACACATCTGTGAGCAAAACAGACAAATACGCTCATCCTGTGAACCAGTGGGTAAACCTTTTGCCTCCATGCTTGGCCCTCGGTGAGCCCTCAGGGAAAGCAACTTGAAACATTCAGAGATGGAAAAACAGCACCCACTGCCTAACGCAAACACGTAGACTCGGATGCCAGCCTTACCATTTCCCAGCTTTAGGACTCTAGGTAAGTTCTTAACCTGCCTGATTCACAGTCTTTCCCAAGGTTTGTGTAGGAGCAGAAGCGAAGCGCTTGCTACCTGCTAGGCATCTGTGCATGAGGGTTCCTGGGATAGTTTCCCAGGGCTTCCAAAATACCACATGGTGGCTAAAAATAGCAGAGGTTTCTTCTCTCACAGATCTGGAGACTACAAGTCTGAAATCAAAGTGTCACCAGGATCTGTTGCTTCTGGAGGATCTCAGGGAGAACATATTCCGTCCCCCTCTCCTAGCTTCTGGTGGTGTGGCTAGGCCTTGGCATTCTGTGGTAGATGCATCAGTCTCTGCCTCGATCTTCACCTCCTGGTGATCTACGTATAAACTATCTGCATGTCCTCTTCTACTTTTATCAGGATACAAGTCACTGGATTTACACTGGATTTAGGACTCATCTTAATCCAGTATGACCGCAAATTAATTGTATTTGCAAAGACCCTGATTCCAAATAAGGTCCCATTGTGAGGTCTTTAGATTGACATGAATTGGAGGGAACAATTTCCCCTTGTTATTTTTCCTTTCTAATTCCTTCATTGCAAGGATTCTGAGCACAAATTTTGCTTTTGGCTTCACCCTGCTCTGTGGGCAGAACCTGGGGAATATTGTGTCTTCTCTACTTGCCACAAAGACCATGCTACCTCTGTAAATACTTGCTGGCTTATCAACCACTAGGGAACCATTTTGCTAGTGAGGGAGGCAGGTTTGAGAGTTTTCTTACATGTATTCCCACCAAAAAATGAGGTATCACTCAGCTTAGGAAATGAATTCTTCCCAAGCTACTTGGTGATTTAACTCCAGTGATTGTGCAGCAAGAACCCAAGGTATTAATAAGTCAGTCAAGCAATTAACCCTCCTGGCTATTATATCTTCATTTCAGCTAAGTCCTCTGGAGGCAAGATTTTAAATCAAGAGAGTGGTTTCAAGGTGGTGATTTCAAGGACTCGAAGGGTCACTTTGGAAGGTGTTTGGAGATAAGGGAGAACCGGTGGTCATTCAGTTCAACTCCACTAATACTTCTTGCGCAGCTCCTGCATCCAGGGCTCTGACCTCAGCACCCAGTAAGCTGTGAAGAGTAGAACCCAATTTCCTGCCTGTTGGGGATTTATGATCAAGTAACCACTCACAAATACGAGTAAAGCGAGGCAGATGAGGAGATGTTTTATGAAAGAGATGCGAAGGGCGGAGCTTTTTCTCACACGTATTCCCACCATGGAGAGGCGGGGTTGATTCTGGTGGCAAAGAACTGAAAGAGTGGATTGCAAATCCTTGTAGAAAGGCAGATTTTAGAAGGTAGATAAGCACGTGGCGATGGCAGAGGACTCAGCACGCAGAGGTGGGGAAGGCAGAGCACACCCCACAGCCATGAGCTATCTGGTCTAGTCTGGCACTCAGAACGTGTTGCTAGGCACCATGGGTGGTGAAGACCAAAGAACTAGACCATGTCTTCATGGTGGATGGCTTGGTCTGCCAGACGGAGGTTGTGGATATTTTTTATTATCATTATTGATTCTTATTAGTTATACATGACAACAGAATCTGTTTT
This sequence comes from Glaucomys volans, assembly GCA_020662805.1. NCBI lineage: Eukaryota > Metazoa > Chordata > Mammalia > Rodentia > Sciuridae > Glaucomys > Glaucomys volans. The sequence goes on along the minus strand of JAJEJO010003322.1, from coordinate 61,878 downwards.
GATAAAATTGTGCATGCATAGATTCTATTTTATTCTAATTAGGACCCCATTCTTGTGGATGTACACAATGATGGGGTTCACTTAGACTTTCTCATTTATGTACATAGAAAAATTATGTCAGATTCATTCTACTGTCTTTCCTATTCCCACTCCCCTCTTTCCTTCATTCCTCTTTGTTCAATCTACTGAACTTCTCTTCTTCCCTTCCCCCACTTTATTGTGGTTTAGCCTCCACATATCAACAGAAACATTCAACCCATTCAACCTTTAATTTGGGGGTAATGGCTTATTTCACTTAGCGTGATAGTCTCCAGATCATCCATTTACTAATAAATGTCATAAGACCTTCTTCTTTGTGGCTGAGTAATATTCCATTGTATATATGCCATAATTTCTTCATCCATTCATCTTTTGAAGGCCATCTAGGTTGGCTCCTTAGCTTAGCTATTGTGAATTGTGTTTCTATAAACATTGATGTGGCTGTGTCATTGTAGTGTGCTGATTTTAAATCCTTTGGATATATGCCAAGGAATGGGAAAACTATGGTCAAATGGTGGTCCCATTCCTACTTTTTTGAGGAATTTCCATACCACTTTCCAGAGTGGTTGCACCAATTTGCAGTCCCACCAGCAATGCATGAGCATACTCTTTTCCAAGGCTGTGGGTTTTATCCTAAAGCCAGCAGCTGATGTCTGAGAGGCAGGAAAGCTCCATGCTTAAGAGCACTGATCTTCCTGGCAACAGGTTGCTGCTCTTGCTCTGGACATCCCTAATTTACTTAACTTCTCTGAGCTCCAGTCTCTTTGTCTGTGAAATGAGATGATACGAGTCCTATTTTATAGCATCCTCATGAAGATGCAGTAGAGCAGTACAGACAACCTCCTGCATGGTGCCATGCACACATTAAGCTTTTAATAGATGCAATTACTGACTTTAAAGGTTTGACAAGGGCAATGGTAAAATCTGTGTTTTTTCTCAGGATGCCAGCTGTGTGGCTCCCCAGACAAACTAGCTGACTAAATGAAGGAAACTTGAGGGAAGATGCAGGGCAGCCACAGGAGGAACTGGTCTAGCATTTGGAAATGAGTGGGGTGAAGCTTGGGCTTAGCAGCAAGCGTGGGGCCCGGATGGTGCACTGCACTGGAAAAGTTCTAGACACTGGCAAACAAGGGAGGAATCATTTGCTGTGCTGGTCTCGGGGAAAGCAGCTTCTCTTCTCAACAGAGGGCAGAAAGGACCTCAGTTTCCACATGATCTCTCAGAAGCTAGTTCATCAAAGGGGACCAGGGTAAAGGCAGCAGCATGGATGAAGTCCTGGAGGAGGGACAGAAATCCTGGAATGGCCAAGTGGGTGCTCAGCACTTGCACTTGTCTTGCAGTGTCCTGTTGCCAACAGTGAAGGGACCTGGGGGTGAGTGGAGCCACCATGCTGCATGCACCCCATGTTGATCAGAGCCTGCAGGCCCCCCTCATCTCCTCTGCTCCTGAACTTCAACTTCATGCTCCTACCTAAGGCTCATGCCCTTCTTGAGACCTTTTCCAACAACCCCAGACTAAGTTGATCTCTCCCTTCTCTGAACACCAGACCAACTGGAGATGGGCCATCTCTGCTCAGTGGTTAGTTTTCCATTAATCTTCAAAGCAGGAGGAGAACTACAAAGAGGATCTCATGTCAATTAAATGCAACAGCCTTGATCATGTGTCCAGCACACGACCTAAAGCCTACTTGGTGCACGATACACCTTGGCCACCCTCCTGCTGCTTCTCCTGTTGCACACGGATGTTATCATCCTCACTTGGACACATATGGTAGATGGCATCCTTGGGCACAGCGCACTCCTTGAGACAGAGTTGCATGGGCATTTGCTGTTATGCCCACCCTTTCTCTCCCACTCTGGAAAACAACCTAGAGAACTAAATGAATGAACATGACATTAAAGGTAACCTTGAATCTACTCTAATTCATGTTTATTTTTTAAATCATCAGCCAGCACTGGTACTTTAGCTTTGTGAGTCACAAATTCCTTGTGGCACACCTCATAATATGTGGTGACTCACCAATGTGCTGTGTCCCTGAAGGTAAGAACTTCTTCTGAAAGTATTCCCCTAGGTTGGTTCTGCCTTCCCTGATAGACTGCAAACCCAGGGAGGGGAGTCTGGCTGGCTTCCCTGCCCTCGCCATGGTCCCCAGCACTGTGCTTGGCAGGTGTGTTCGTGATAAACAGTCATGTGCTATCTTGCAATGCTTACAGGAAGGTACGGTTGTTCAAAGCTAGAACTTTCCAGGGCATGTGCAGTTCTGCCCAATTCCTATAAAAAAAATCTCTGTGAAGGGAGAAAACTTCATCTGGACTTTTTTGTATATTCATCAGGATATTTTGGGGTGCAAGTGACAGAAACCTAATTCATACTTCCTTAAGCAAACAGGAAATTAGTCCATATAAGTGAACAGTCTAAAGTTAGGTTCAGCCAAGGCTAGAACCAGCTGCTCAAATTATATCAGCATGAGTCTATCTCTCCCAGTTCCTGGACTCTGTTTTTCCTCTATACCGTCTCTAGTTTCTAGGCTGTTCGACACTGCTTATGGTGAAGACTGCCACCAGAAGTTACAGGGTTGTGTTTCATCAGCTTAATAGTGGCTGGCAAAATCCTGGCTTTTTCCCATTTTGTCCGAATCCCAGAACTGACACTCGGATGCAGGATTAGTCACACAGCTACACCTGAACAAATTCCTGTGAGTGGGTTTGACCAATTGCTTGGGAGTGGGTTGGGACAGATATTCTACAAATCAACCAGTTTGAGAGCTCAGAAAGATGATAGCCCAAAAAAATCTTGATGTGTTCCTAGAGATAGATGAAATGGATGCTGGGCAGTCACATATTTTTGACATCTGGTAAGCCTGGGTGAGGCACAACAGTTATGTGGAGAAGCAGGAACGAGAGTTTCCATGTCAACTGCTGTCACCATGGTGAGAAAAGCACAGATCCATTGCATCATCTTCAGACAGACCCTTAAGTTGGTGCCAGCATTGCAGAACTGTAGTGATCCTCGCAGGCAGAGCCTGTCCCCACCAGAAGGAAGAGTTGTTGATCGCACCTACTGAGCTACAGGGAGGAGGACCTGGTAGGGAGTGAGCACGCGGCTTACATAACCAGCATGGGGGAACATCTGAAAACAGCTGTTAGCCAGTTAGCGAGAAGGTGAAAGCCTTTTGTCCTGCTGTGATTGCTCATATGGCCCCAGAAAAGACCACAACTTTATCCACACCCCATTCTATCTCCATTCTCCATCTTCTCTTATCTATTACTTTCCATTTCCTATAAAGAAGAGCTGACCCTGGTCAGGGTTGCTGCTGCCTAAGACCGTAGAGACATGCACCACCTTGGCAAAGAGCTCTTTCATCAAAATGGCTTTTTTCTTGACCAGTGTGCTCTTGAAGAAAAAAAAATAAGCACAATTGAAACACAAGTCTGCCTATGTAGATAACTTTTCTCTTATTGGCTTTTTCTGCTAGAGAACTGGACTTGGTGGTTTCATATGACATGGTGGCTTTTCTTAGGCCATTTCCTATTGCTCTAATTGAATGGGTAATTTTAAAGAAGAGAAGTTTCCTTAGCTCAGGTTCTGGAGGCACCAGGAGCATAGCACCAGAGTCATCTTATCTTCTGGTTAGGACCTTCTTACAGCATCATCCCATGGCAGAGGACATCACATGGCGAGACAGAGCAAACACGAGCAACAGAGAGCTCACTATACCAAAGCCACCCCCATAATAGCCCATTAGCCCCTGAATGGACTAACCCATTTATGGCAGAGTTCTCATGACCAAATCACTTCCTAAGTTCCTTCCTCTCTGTGCTGCTGCACTTGGGTACCAAGTTTCTGACACATGAAATTTGAGCAGCACATTCAAATATTGCATGACTATAATAATCCACCAATAGTAAGAGCTGTAGGTAATACAAGGATAATAAAATTTAGGATCACCAAAAAGGAAGTGACCTTAATATTCATTCCAACTCTGTAAGGTTTGAGTTCATCAGTTGAAATTGTTTTATTCACTGCTCTATTCCCAGTACCCAGAGCCTGTCTAAGACTCTGGAAATGCAAACATACCTCCTGTGCTCTTGACAGACATTACTAATCAATCATGCTCTTTCTCACTGATTGGAGGTAAGGCCTCATAATCATTCTCATCATCGGATCCTATATAATCTAATACCAACCAAATAATAGCAACACAAAAACCAAAACTGATTTGTCATTCCTAACCTAGTAGCTTGTCCAAAGGAGAGGTTTGTTTTTTTTTTTTTTTTCTTTTAACACATGTAGCTTTCATTTAAGAGAAACCAGAGGCTTAAGCAGTTTTTGGTCATCTGGAATGATGACTTCTTTAGGCTTTGCTGTTGGTACAGAACACTCCATTTTACAACCTTAGCATCATTTCTCAGAAAATATAAAATTAAAAATCAGATGCCTGACATCACCAATTAATTTTTGGAGAGTGCATACTCTCACCGATGAGTTTTAACTCCTTAGTAGTCAGCAGGATAATAATTAGCATGTAGAAGCCAGTCTACAAGTGTGAGGCTAGAGGTTTAGGTGCAGAAGGAACATCCCTGGCCGTTCTTTCCCTTCCTTTGGCATTGGCCACTTAGCATTTCAAGTGGTGGAGAAACCATACTTGGAATGAACTGCACCAGGCAGCAAACTCGCTTCCTTTTAGATGTTAGCCAAGTGGCATTAGGAAATAGTCAATCAGACAATCTGGGTTCCTGAAAATAACAGTAGAAGTTAAACTGACTTTCTATGTAAGAGAATTAGGTACCTGGAAACCATTTGTCCAAATGAGCCCATGGTGCTGGGTCGTCGATGGAGCCAGCAAGATCATAACCAGCTGGTCAAATGATTGAGATAATGAGAGTGGAAAAAAAAAGGCACAAGGGCTGGATCACTGGGATAATTGAAGCTACAGATGATGGGAAACTCTTCTGTTGAATCAGACTAATAGAGTACTGGGTTGGCATCAGTCCCAATGAACAAGGACTATAGCCACATTTGCCAGCAATAAGATCATACTTTTAATACCCAGTAGTTAAAGAGACCAAAAAGAAAATAGTCATTTCAAGGCAGATTGACTAGAAGGCTATTATGCAAATTGAACGAACTTAGAAGTAGAACCTAGCAGTCCAGAGACTCCCTAAGCATCCGTCCTTGGGCTCTGAGGGGGCAATCAGCCATTCCCTGATAACTGCTAGGAAGAGGCAAAAACACCTCATGCCTGGCTCTGTTCTTGGGTGTTATTAGAATGATCTAGTGATTATCAGTCAGCTTCAGGGCTCAGCAGCAAGTTTCTGACTCAGATCAGCCATTGGGGGTTTGTACATCTCTAACCATCAGACAAAACTCACCTTTATATCTGCATTAGCAACTAAAGCAATTGTGTTTATGCTAGAAAGGGGAAATTCACAAGATAGATCCCAGGACTTCAAAAGAGAGAATGAGCCTCTGAACTCAGCCTCTTATGCATGGGTGGTCCTACCCTTCTTATAAGAGATGGGGGTTGGGAAATCATTGAGAGTGTTTAATAGTTTGGCTTTGGATGTCAGACGTGGAGTTACATTACAGTTCTGGTATTTAATAGCTGTCTGACATTAAATAAGTTATTTAAATTGACCAATTCAGGTTTTTTTCTTCAAAATGCAGGCTATAGTATCACCTGTTTCCTCTTCATAAAGTGGGAATAATAGTAACATTCTTATGAAAAATGTACTTAAAGTGCTCAGCATTATATGGAACATTTGCCAAGACAGACCATATACTGGGACATAAAATAAATCAATATATTTAAATGGATTCCAGTCATACAAAATGTTTTCTGACCAAAATGGACTAAATTAGAGACCAATAACACAAAAACATCCATTAAATCTCCCAAATTCTTGAAAACCTATGTATGAGACTGCTTAATAATCCTTGAGTGACAGAAGAAATCAAAAAGGAATTAAGACAGTATTTTGAACTAAATGACTATTGGGCAGTGGTAGAACCTGCAGCACGTGGGACCTAGTTGAAGGGAGAGGATCTTTGGGGGTCCTGCACTTTCCTCTCTGTTTCCCAGCACCATGAAGTGAGCAGCTGTCCTCTACCACGCCCCCTGCACCATGATGCTCTGCCTCACCACAGGCCCAGAGCAATGGAGCCAGTCAACCATGGACTGAAATCTCTGAAAGGATGAGCCAAAATAAATCTCTCCTTCTCTTCAGGTGCTATGATCAAGTATTTGGTCACAGTAAGGAAAAGCGAACACAAATCCCATCAGAATCCTAGTAGTTTACTGTGTTAATTAACAAACTAATTTTAAAATTGATACAGAAATGCAAAAGACACAGGATAGCCAAAACAATTTTTAAAAGAACAAATTTGGAGAGTTATCACTACCTGATTTCAAGATGACTTATAAAAATAAAGTGATCAAGTCACTGTGATGTCAATATCAAGACATAAATAGCCAAACACCAGTAATCCCAGCAACTTGGGAGGCTGAAGGAGGATTGCTGGTTTGAGGCCAGCCTAACCAACTTAGCAAGACCCAGTCTCAAAATAAAAAAAATAAAAAGGGCTGGGGATGTGGCTCAGCGGTTAAGCATCCCTTATTCCCCAGTACCAAAAAAAAAAAAAAGAAAAATAAACAAGGGATAAAGAATATAATTAGACCCAACAGGTTTATGGAACAACTGATTTTTGGTAAAGGTACGATGACAAAATGGTGCTGTTGACAGTTGATATCTATATATAAAATGAAACAGAACAGAACTTCATCATGCTGTAATTTCAATCTGAAACATCCCCCAAAAGGCCGGAGGTTAGGTCCCCAGCCCATGGTACAATTGGGAGATGGTGCAGACTTGAAGAGGTGGGGCCTGGGGGAGGAAGTGAGGTCTTAGGGGCCGGCCCTTCCCAGGGGGCACTGAGACTTCAGCCCTTCTGCTTCCTGGCTGCCAGGAAGTGGATAGACCTCCCCACCACACAGTGCCACCACGAGGTGCTGTGACACCACAGGCCCAAAGCAGCAGGTCTCCTTGAAGCTCTTTCCGTATGTTCCCTCAGTTATCTTCACACCTGTCCTTTCACAAGGTAAATATGACTTCCCCCCTTGAAAGATGAGGATGAGAAAATTAAGATCTTATCTAAGATCTGAATTCCAAATGCTATTTTTTATTCTTCTCTGTTTGCAGAGCACCAATAAGACCTAGGTGAACTAAGTTTCAAGTGTTGATGGAAAACAAGAACAAACACAGACGAAGAGCCTTTGTCTTGGAACAATACTTCTGGCCTTGGAATGGTGCGCGGAGCTTATTAGCACAGCTGGAGATCAGGAGGTGTCTTGGGAGTGGAGAAGAAACAATACATTTCTAATATTTGGTAATTATCCTCAAAACTACTTGCTTCTTGTTTACACTTAAACTTCAGCACAGAGGAATGCCACTTATTTTTCCTCCCAGCGTGATATGTGTGACGCATCCAGCCAGCTGCCTCCCTGGACTCCTGGCCCCCTCTGGGAGTGGGGGCTTGTCTATGCCTCTGCTGACGGCACGGCCCAGCCATGCATCTTTCCTGCCCTGTACCTTCTTCCAAGAAGGCTTCAGCAGGCTGGGCCATGGACAACGCTGCTGGATTCCATCTCTGTACTGAAATTGCAACATCGTATGTGGGGACAAGGGAGGGACAGAGACACAAATTCTCTCCAAACAGAGCTGTGGAACCAGGCCAGGTCACGGTCATTTGCCATTTCACCATCTTTAGAAGAAAGTTAATAAATGGTGAAGCTGAATGTTGAGAGCCTGGATTGAATATTGAGTAACTGGACAACTTAATCACCCTGACCCTTAATTTTTTTCACCCTATAATATGAGAGTAAAACAGCATCTTACAGGATGTAACAAAAGCTACCATTTATTAAGCCTATCCTATGGAGCTGGGTGCTGTGCTAAGGATTTTTTCTTGCACACCTCATTTGACAGCCTTATTTGAGACTTACTATTGCTTCACTTTATAGATGAGGAAACAGAGGCTCAAAGAGAACTGGTCACTTGCCAAGGAAGATAACCAATCGACTCTAGACCCAGAACCTGTTTTAGTCAGCTATTTCGCTGCTGTGACCAAATGATCTGACCAGTACAATTATAGAGGAGAAAGGTTTATTTGAGGGCTTATGATTTCAGAGGTCTTAGTCCATAGAAGGCCAGCTCCATTCCTCAGGGCTCCAGGTAAGACTGAACATCATGGCGAAAGAGTGTGGCAGAGGGAAGCAGCTCACATATACCCTACCACTTCAATTAATCTCATCTGGAATTAATTCACTGATTGGGTTAAGACGCTCACATGCCAATCATTTCTCCTCGGAATCTTCCTGCATTGTCTCACGTGTGAGCTTTTGGGGGATACCTCACATCCAAACCATAATAGTACCTATTCAATAAATGTTAGTGAAAATTACATTGACTTTAGTAGTAGCACTCAGTACTAATTGAGACCTGGGGTCCCTTATTTATGGTAAAATAAACATATGAAACTCTTATAAAACTGCTGTATGGTACAATAATTCTAAGACACATACCATGGTAGCCTCCACCAGAACTTTCCAACCCATCCCAAAGCCCACAGTGGGTCTTATCAAATCACAGCACCCTCCAAAGTAGCCATGAACTTGGCTTACATGGGAAGAACTTGGGTGGATTTCCTTTGCATTTCATCGCCCCGTGTGCATCCCAAGGCACTGGGGTTCCCCTTTGGCATACGTTTTGCATGTCTGTTAATCTACACGCTCCCATTCCCACCTTGCTCCATCCCGAGTCCTAGCAGTTTCTCCCCAGGCGGGCTTCTGTCCTAGAGGGGAAGCCCAGGTGTGCAGTTTGAGGAGTTTGCAGGGGCCAGACTGCTCTGACCTCTATACCCTTTCTCCAGATCCTTATGCTCCCCTACCACTAGCTTGGGCAGAACATCTCTTACTTGCAGAGGCCATGCTCAGACTGATCAATGTGTCCTTCCATAAGTGTCTATTGTCTATTTGGGGTTTCTCCTGTTCTCAGGTCTACCAGGTACTCCTTTGCTTCCCTTTCATCTTCATGCACAGATACTAACACCATGTGAGTCTTGGAGCCATTACTGCTTTGTTCCTATGGGTTGTATTTGGAGCTTCATGGGAATACGTTGGCATCTAATTTTGCTTTGGATTTTATTATGTATTTCTTTTACTTTTATGTGAATATTGGGGTAAACTAAAAAATGAGGTTACTACCATTCCCATCCTCTAAAATCCCACCTAAAACTCTTGACCTTTCTTAGATCACAAGAACTTCTATGGATTCCTGAATTCATAGAAGACCAACAAATTTATCTTGCAAGAATCTGCCTTGTGATCTACCCACCTCTAACTCTGATAGTGGACACCATTGATTTGGTCTGGGAAGACGGGTCTATGTTCCTTCACAATAGATTTCATTGCCATGTATGACATTATTTAAAACAGCAATGAAAAGAGCTTCCAGGTAGAGAAGAGATCAAAGGTCCTTGTAGCAGGAAGAAGTTGGCCTAGAGATTTAAGATTTCTTCCAACTCAAGTGTCTTGGGGTCCCCAACTGTATAAGAAGAACCCCCTGAACATCCCCAGCTTCCTTTTCTTGAGATAACAGAAGTCCCTGGATATCAAACCTCCAAGCTGTTGAATTTCAGATTTCCACAGGTCACTAGAATAAGACTAAACTATTCCTGTTTTTATCGTTATAGACATGCAAATGGTTTCATTGTTATAAACATGCAAATGGTGGCAAGCATGGCTCCTGCTATCCATGAACTCGTGGTCTTCAACATCATGAAGGGCCATCATTTTATGTTTATTTCATCTCGTATTTGTACAGAAGCCCAAGATAATATTTGGCTCAGGGAGGAAATTTCTGACTTTTGGAGGTCTGCATTATGGGATTGCTAATAACTTTGTACCTTTACAAGAAGAAAAAAAAAGGAAATAAAAGCTGGTACAATGAAGATTGTAGCTTAGTAGTTTTAGATTGTTATGGCTCTTACGAATGCTACTCACTAGGTATATTTTGCAAAAACAGAGTAAACGCTTTCTAGAACACTGTGCTAGAAAGAGAGAGTCTTAGCCTCTCTCTCTCAGCCACTCCTTCTCCACCCTTTTCCAGGAGAGATTAATCTGAAGGCACCATTGGAGGATATTGATTAAATCTCAACAATAGTGGGCAGGGTCATTGTGGATGTAATGTTTTGTTCTGTTGGCAAAAGAAAAATGTCAAAGGCCTAGAATATTCTCATAGAACTCTTCCTATTTTCATTAATTGTTTTTCAATCTCATCCTAAGAACTGATCTAAAGGATATCTCACAGGTCCTAAAAAATATTCTTCAAATTTCATTTTTAAGCCAGGCACAGAGGTCCACACCTGTAATCTCAACAGCTCAGGAGGCTGAGGCAGAAGGATCACGAGTTCAAAGCCAGCCTCAGCAATAGCAAGGCACTAAGCAGCTCAGTAAAACCCTGTCCCTAAATAACTACAAAATAGGGCTGGGGATATGGCTCAGTGGTTTAGTGCCCCTGCATTTAATCCACAGTACCCTCCCCCCAAAATTTCATTTTTAAATACATATAAACCATGTTAAATCCACAATAAACAAACATACTTTGTGTTTTAGTCAACTTTTTCACTGCTGTGACTAAAAGACCCAACTAGAACAACTGTAGAGAAGAAAAAGTTTATTTGGGGGCTCCCAGTTCCAGAGGTCTCAGTCCATATACAGCAGGCTCCATTCCTCAGGCAATGGAGGATTCCTCAGGGAATTGCTAACCTTTGGGGTTAGCATTCCTCAGGGAATTGCTAACCTTTGGGTTTATGAGGTAGTATTTACACAGCACCTCATTTAACCTACACAATATCCTCAAGAACTACCTACCATTTTACAGATGAAGAAACTGAAGGTCAGGGAAGTGAAGTAAGTTGCTCAAGGTTATACAACAAGCATAGTAGAACTGGTTTTTCCCTCTGAGAACCTGCTCCTATACCAGTTCTCACTCTCCACCACATTTTATTAAGTGCCCTGCATCATTGCTCCAAGGAGCTTGAACATCATGGTGGAAGAATGTGGCAGAGGGAAGCAGCTCACATGATGATCAGGAAGCAAAGAGAGAGAGAGACTCCACTTAACAGCTACAGCATGCATATCCCAAAGCCATGCCCTCAATGCCCACCTCCTCCAGCTACACCCTACCCGCCCTCTGTTATCACTCAGTTAATCCCACCAAGGGGATTAATTCACTGATTGGGTTATGGCTTTCACAATCCAATCAGCTCTCCTCCAAACCTTCTGGCATTGTCTCACACATGAGCTTATGGTTCACCTCACTCCAAACTATAACACCTTGACATGTGCTATATACCAATTTTTATTTGAGTCTAAACTCAGCTACAGCTACAGCTGTTGTTCGTCCTGCACTTTTGTGCGTATTTATAAATCCAACACTAAATTTCCCACTATGTTTTTGTTTTTGTTGATAAGAACAGCCTGACATTATAAACTGAACTGCTTTTAAATCTATTATTGCTTGCAACTACTTACCTATTTGAGTCACATTTTCTTAGTATTGAGCTTATTAGATATGTTTTTGATACAAAAGACAAATTCCAAACCAACTTACCTGAAAGACAGGAGGGATTTGCATAACAGAAAATCCCAGGAGTAGGGCTAGAGTAAGTTCCAGCTAGATCCAGATACCCCAGTGGGGTCCTGCAGTCCTGAACTCCCACCCCCCCCCCGCACCCCCACCACCCAGGGGTGAGCTTCCTGCCCATGTGGTGCAACACCCCTTAGCAATTCCTGGCTGTCACCCTTCCAGCTCAAGGCTGCAGGAAGGGCCTCCACTTTGCAATGCTTTCTGGCCCTGCCTCCTAGGCCCACCTCTGCAGCTGGAGCAGATATTCCAGAGTCATTAGTGGAAAGTGGGAAACTAGAGCCTAGGTAGCAAAAGAGCGGGAGTCCATTGTACTGGGCAATCTAAGCAAAATACAAAATCATACTGCACCCTGAGGCTACACTAGCCCCACTTGATATCAATCCCTAATTTCAGATCTCCAATTTCTCCAGAAGGCTCTCGAAGGCTAATCTGATGATAGCTAAATATCATGTATTTGAGCCTAAAAAAATGAATGCATGCTACAACACAGTTTTTTAACCAGCTTAAAGCATGGACTTCACCATGAGATGTCAAGAAAGAGTGGGTGTTGCCAAGGTGTATGTGCACCCACATCCCAGCAAGCACAGTCCACAAAGGCTCCTTGGCTTCCCAGGTTCAAAGTCTGTCCTTTTTGTGCCTTTGTCACTCATTTTTCTTGTAATGTAGGAGACTCAGGCAACGGGGAAGCTTGCACCAGAAGTTCATGTCCGGGCTTTGCTCCTTAATGTCTGTGTGGCCTCTCCTACCTGCAAATTGAGGACAGTGAGGCCCGTTCCCTAATCACAGGGGCAATGAGGTTAGAACATTTTGAGGGAAAGTTCTTTAGAATGAGTAAAAGGTTAAGTGATTACAAATTATTACCTTTTATCTTGTGTTAATTATATGCCTATGTTTATATAGCAATTATCTCTGTTTATATCTCTGGCCCTCTGCAGTGGATCACCTGCATTGATGGACTTCACCCCTCCCTGAATTAGCATCCTTTACTGGGCAAGTTTATAGACCTCTTCAGCTCTGTGCATTTGACCATTGACTTGCCTTGATAGATAGTGTGTGGTCCAAGGAACACAAACAGAGGCTTGGGGAACACTTGCACCTGGGTCTTGCTCACTCCTGCTCCTCTGCCTTCATGCCTGGGTTAGCCTTCTCCACGAAGACACCCCCAGGTGACCATCAGCCAGTCAACTGCCAGACATGTGTGATCCTGAATCAGAAAACTTCTCAGTTCCTAAATTGGCAACATGTAGATTTTCGAGCCAAATAAGCACTCCTGGTTTTAACCCACTGAGCTCTCTAGTGGATTTTTTTTCCATATCATTTTTGGGGCAAATTGTAATGCTTTCTAATTTCTCCAATCCTCTAAAAGGAAATAGAGTTCCAAGATTTTTTGAAACCTTGCTAACTTTGGGTTTATGAGGTAGTATTTACACAGCACCTCATTTAACCTACACAATATCCTCAAGAACTAACTTCCATTTTATAGATGAAGAAACTGAGGGTCAGGGAAGTGAAGTAAGTTGCTCAAGGTTATACAACAAGCATAGTAGAACTGGTTTTTCCCTCTGAGAACCTACTCCTATACCAGTTCTCACTCTCCACCACATTTGATTAAGTGCCCTGCACCATTGCTCCAAGGATCAGAATCACCCAAGTTGGCCTTTCTTTAGATGTCATCTTGATCTCCAGTGGTATCATATTTGTTGACCTTAGATCATAGACCTTTCTCAGGTTTTATTTGCCTTTGTCATACTGTAGAGTGATATATTTATTGCCTCATTGGTTTTACACTCAAAAAACACAAATTGTCAGTTTCTTCACCATTATTGACTGTAAATAAATGGTGGGGCAGGAGAGATGCTTTCCAAATATCTTAAGAATCTAGCATTAGCCCAGATTGGCCCTCACTCTGCATTCTGGAGAACTGGCCCCAATATTGAAGTCACCCTCTTCTCGACACGAAAAAGAAGTTATTTTTAAAGTTGAGGTTTTGGCCAAACAGCATTTCTCATAGAACATCTTGGAAGGCATTTCTTCTCAACTCAAGAACTGTCCCTCAACTCCATCTCCTCTGTCTGGGGAGTTTATTTTAGTTTACACAAGAGTCACATGTTTTCTTTTCATGAAGTCACCTGAATATTTTCCTTCTACAACCTGGACCATATTTCTCCAAGGAATGCTGGTCTGTGATCTTCCGGGCACAGACGTGGACACCATCAGCTAAGAATGGAATCACTAGGAAGACCTTCCTCCCTCTCCTCCTGCCACAACTGTGCCTTCTCCTGGTTCTCCAATTCTTTCCTCTGAGCCCAACCCCTTCCATCTTCTTTGTGAAGGGTTCCTTGACTCTGGACTCATGATGCTGTCCCTCTTTCATGAATGTTTAGAGGATCTTCAATGTTTGATTGCATATTTATTGAAGCACATACTTATCAAGTGTACGCTTGTGCAGGACTCTATCCTCCCAAAGCTTACAGCCTACCATAGCTAAGAAATCACAAAGAAGACAGATTCAGGTGGTGGCACTAATATTTTAAAGACAGGATAGTGAACAGAATGAATAGAAGGGTGGGGAAGGTGACTTCAGACAGAGTGATCAGGGAGAAGATCTCTGAGAAAGTGAAGCTTTGCCAGAAGGGAGCCAGTCTGTTCTCTGAGGAAGCAGTGGTCCAGTGAAGGGTCCAGATAGTGCAAAATACTGTGGCAGGAATCATTCTGGCTTGTGCAGAAAGGGCTCTACTGTGTCCAAACCACAGAGGAGAAGACCGTGGTGCAGAAGATCCTGGTGCCAAATAAGCCCAAGGAAGGAGTTTGGGTTTCACTCTAAATGCAACTGAAGTAGAGAGGGTTTAAAGCATGGGAGTGGTATCTGATTAGTGTTTATAAAAAATCTCTTTGCTGGAGACTGGATTGACTAGAAATGGAGTGATGACTATTGTTCTCAGAAATAACAATAGAGATTTGGACAAAGATGGAAGAAAAGTGTTGTGATTTATTCTAAACAGCTTTTCTCCTTCCTGTGTATATTAATAAGTCTGTCTACTTTTAAATTTGGACCTGGGCTTGTATTTTGTTCTGTTATTTATAATTCCAAACCAAACTAGAATCGGTGGCAGATAGTTAGATATTTGCCCAATTAAATATCTAGATTTGCAGCTAGGTATTTACATTGGATATCTGGTAAACCCTCTCTCCCTTAAATGATAAGTTAAACTTGGAATGTCCTCTTGAAGACCCTGAGGTCCAAGTTTATGTTTCAATCTGGAACTGTAAGACTTCGCATACCAACCTTCTAAACCTGTCAACATCAGAAATACCCATGACATTGATCCCATTGTGAAGCCGTGGGCTTCAGACCTGAAGACAGATGCTTACCTAAGGAAATAAGCTTCTGCCCTGTGCAAGCCATTCTGGTCTGATCTCTGTACCCTGCAGCTGCTCACAGCCCCAGTTAATAGAATTGGTCACTTGAACATTGTTCAGACATGCCTCTACCTTCTCCCATGCTGAGGAGCAGGGACACATGGTGGGCAGATTCTGGGGCTCTGCCAGACACCATCCAGGCTTTCACACATTGACAAGGCGGCAGGCGGCACCTGGGAAGATTCCCGGCATTTCCAATGCCTCCTCTTCAACTATTTCCTTACTCGCTGTCAGATCTCACATCTCACCAGCCAAGCTTATTATTCAAGGTGGCTAAATTCCTCCAGGAGAAGTGAGAATAGCTTGACCCTTCCCTGTGAAGCATCACCCTTTCTGTAAGCTTAAACAGTGCTGCTAATGGATGAGACGATCTGCCGTGCACTTTGGTTCCTATAGATTCTGAGGGTTATTTGAACAAGTCTTGTCTCTGCCCTGAGTAGTAGGCTGGGCCAAGGCGATGCAAGCCAAGGGACACCACTAAAGAACTTGCAGTTTCCTCTGAAGCCACAGGTTCCTTCTGGGCTCAGGGACTATTTGACTTTTTGGTGTAAGATTTTTAGAAACAGGATTTTAGAGCCATAAAGGTCTTATACAGCAACCAGTCATTTGGCAGAAGGGAAATGTGGAGCAGAAAGTTTAATTGAATTTCCTATGATCTCAGAGCTATGTATTTTCAGCACCAAGGCAAAGCAGTCTTATACAGTAGTTCCCCCTTAGGCACGGGCGACTTGCTCTTGCAAGACCTCCAGTGGATGTTTGAAACTGCAAGAGTATCAAAACCTATACGTGCTGTTTTTCCTATACACATGTATCTACAATAAAATTTAATTTATAAATTAGGCCCAGAAAGAGACTAGCCACAATAAAAAAATAGTAAAATAGAACAACTATAACTGTATACTGTAATCAAATTTGATCAGTCTCTCTCAAAATGTCCTACCATACTACACTTGCCATTCAGTGTCTTTGACAATGGGAGATGACCCTTGAAGGAAGAACTTTATGAATTCTCCTGACATTATCTCAATTGCTAGCATCACTACTCTTGCACTTTGGGATCATTATTAAGTAAAATAGGGGTTACTTGGGCACATACACTGTGATGCTATGACAATTGATTCAATAACCAAGATGGCTACTAAATGACTAAAGGACTGGTAGCATATATGGTGTGGATACACTGGAGGATGATTGACAGCCAGGCAGTTGGAGCAGGACAAAACAAGATTTCATCATGCTACTCAGAATGGCATGCAGTGTAAAGTTTATGTATTATTTATTTCTGTAATATTCCATCTAATATTTTCAGACTATAGTTGACCCCAGATAACTGAATCCTGAGAAAGTGAAACCACAGATTCAAGTGGATACTTTTTGTATGCAGCATCATTATTCATTAGACACCATAGCATGTTTCTATACACGTTGGTCTTATTTCTTCCTCCTAACAATTTTAGAACAGATGTTGATATCACTATATTACACATGGGAAAACTAAAGCCTGGAAAGTTGAAGTAACCTTCCTGGAGTTTCAGAATCTTTAGATGTTATAGAGTCTCTTATTTTTTGTAAACGTTCTTTCTTCTCCTCATGTTGTAGTGTACCTTCCTATCCTCTAGATGTTGGATTTGGTCATTCGACTTACTGTGGCCAATGCAACATGAGCACACACAGCATAGACCACATCCAAGCAAGGTTTGAAATATGATTATGGGATGTAGCATGGTTTCTTTCTCCCCTCTCTGTCATGAGAGGCCATGCCCCAATCATAGTATTCCACTAACCTAGGTTCTGCAATAATAAACGGACCTGAACCCTCCCAATGCCTGAAGAACAGCTCCTAATCACCTGCGTCCAATAGTACATGATATGAGAAAGACATTTAGTTGTGCAAGCCATTGAGATTTGGGAGCTATTTGTTATACAGCATGACCTAGTGAAAGGTAATAAACACAGATGGACAAAGCCAGAATCTATACCCAGGTCTTTCTGCCTCCAAATTTCCTCCATGCTTTCCTGTCTCTCCATTCATGAGTTTTAGCCTCAGTCAGCAGATATTGCTTTTTCAGACCCAGGCCTTTAAACTTTCTCCTCTCCAGCACCAAAGACATTTTCTTTCAACCATCTTCCTTAGGCTCAATTTCCTGCCCTTCACAGATGCCCTTGTCCAGCTCTTATCAAATGATGAACCGCCAGAGCTCTTGAAGACAGAGAGGCCATTGTGCATATATTCCTTCAACTTCTCCACCCCATCCCCCAATTTCTAGATTTATTTCTCCCATCACTTTTTCTCCCCCTGGCCTTTCAGCTCCAGATAAAAAGCCATCTTATCTTCTGTCCAGGGTCAACCTCTCAATGCTTCTCTTAATCCTCCTTCAGAATCCCACTCTAACACCTTTCTTATTTCTTCCATTCATCTCCCCTTCTAATATTTTTTTCCGTCAACCTACAAACAAAAGTCTATATCTCTTTTTCTAAAACAAAATTAGAAATGTCTTCACTAATCTCTTCTTCTTAGGTCATTTTTTAATTTCTCACCTTCCTTGGACACTAAAATCCTCCATTGAATTGATTCCTTCCCTAATCTCATTTCTTCCCCATCTTTGTTTCTCCATCCACCCAACTTCCAGATTCTACCTGTCCTGCTCTGGTGAACTTGCACCTGCATAGAACATCGAAGACTTCTGAATTTTCAGAGTCAATGATTCCTGGCCAGACTTTGGTCTGCCTGTTGGGTTGACAAATAGAATATAAGATTCCCAATTATTTGAAATATTTGTGACATAAATCCAGACTGTTTTTGTCTGAAATTCAAATATTGTCCAGCATTTTTAATCACTAACTTGGGCGATCCTATCAACTAATGCTCCCACATTTATATCTCAATGGCATTTCCTTTCCTGAAATCTTCTGTGATCCCAGAATGCAATTTTATTTTTCTTCCTATCTCTGTGTCCACTCTTTTTATATCTCCTTACAGGTTCATCTGTTTCTTTATGGTCCATAAATGTTGCTATTCCCAGGGTTATGTTTTCAGCAACCTTCTTACTCTGGGGGAACCAATTCACCCTCATGATTCCATCTCATTTATGCTGACTCCCGCATATATACTGCCAATTTTATTTTGCCTTTGGAGCATTAAATTGACGTGCCTAGCAATTAATAGAACATCTCCACTTGGTTGCCCCATAACAATCTGAACCTCAACATGCCTTAAACCACACTATCTTCTTCCTAAAAATTCATTCCTCCTGCTGTGTTCTCTATCTCAATTAAAAGTGAGCCCAGAACTCACAATATTTCATTGGTGCCCAACCCAGTCCTTTAGGTATCCCATGAATGTAATGTCTGTCTGTATTCTGTCCCACCTCTCTGTCCCACCTCTCTATGTCAGGTTCACTGTCAGGTTGAAGTGGTCTCTCACTGCCGCTGCTTGTCTGGACAGTTGTGTGACTTCTTCCTGTTGGTGTCCCTGCCCTCTAGTCTTTTGACCCTACCTGGCCATACTCTGCATTGCAGCTGAGGTGATCTAAGTTCCAATACATCCTTTCTTATATTTAAAAATGTGTTCAACTCCCTGTTGTTTGTAGAAAAAATCCAAAATCTTTAATGTGATATTCAAGGCTCTTTAAAATCTGGTATCACTCTTTTCTTTCAATTGTATTTTTTGACACATCTGTCCACACACCCTCTATTATAGCCACAATGGATGACATCATCCCTTCATCATAAGCCATACTTCACTTTCCCTACTCATGTACTTTCCTTTGCAAATATTACAAATATTGCAAACACTATTACGCCCTCTGCCCCAACAATCTTACACCCTCCCACATAGAAACTTTGCTTCCCTGGAGAAGTTTCATATTCCCTGCTAAGAGCAGTTGCAATGTCATCTCTTCTGCAAAATTTCCTCCCATTATTATTTTGCCTGAATAGCATGTCAGGTAGTAGTTCCTAATCGAGATTTATCATTAAGTGAGTTAGTGTTCTAAGAATTTTTAACATGAATTAAGGTTTCTTATCTGACTCATATACCTCAAAGGGAATGCAATGTTAATATAGACTGCTCTTTGTATTTAAGATTAGCTGGTGAAGAGAAAAAGCACAATTTGCAGTTAGGATGAATAAGTCTAGAGGTCTAATGTACAGCATGAAAACTACAGTTAATAAGATTGAATGCTGATAATTTGATCAAAAATGAAGTATATCATTTAGTGTTAATTATAAAGATGATTTTTCTCTGTCTTCTGTGTCCCCAAGTTGATGAGCTGAATTGACTGAAAGAAAATGTCCCTTTCACCCCGTCCTGCTCCATGTTTGCACCCTCTGAAGCTCTCAACTTGGTCAGAGAGGGTGTGTTAGTTTTCTTTCTACTACTGTGACAAAGTATTTGAGAAGATCAACTAAAAGATGGAGAGATGTACTCTGCCTCACAGTTAGGGAGGTTTTGTTCCATGGTCACTTGGTTCCATTGTTTCTGGTCCTATGGTGAAGAGTGTGTGGTTGGGGAAAGCTGCTTATCTCATGGCAGCCAAGAAGCAGAAAGAGAAGGGAGAGGAGAGAAAGGGGCTGGAGACAATATAAGACCTTCAAAGACTTGTTCTCCAGGACCTACTTCCTCTGAGTAGGGCCCACCTCCTAAGTTTCTACCAATTCCCAATAGCCCGTTAAATTGTGAATCCATCAATGGATTAATCCATTGATGAGGTGAGAGTCACTACTGTATTGGAGACTAAGTCTTCCACACAGGAGCTTTTGGGGGCCATTTCATATCTACACCATAACAGAGCGCAGTCACCTAAGGCATAAAATGGCACTGCAGGATGACAAATGGCTTCATTCTTGGGCCAATACCTTAATAAATTAGGAATGTCCTCCCAAAATGCTATGGGGATAAATTCCAAAGCCACATCCAGATTTAGAGAAAAGAGTGATAAGCTGTGCCTGCTATGATCCCAGAGAAATGAATACCAATCATGTCATAATTCAGCCACCTTGTCAATAGTATTTGAAAAGCTAACAATCTCATTATGTAACCACAAATAATTTTCCATGGTTCTAGTCAGTGAGAAATGTGTTTCACTGCCTAAAGTCCTAGTAGTATTTACACTTCCCTTAAATGGTATTTTTAAATTAGAGTTTGTAGCTCTGATGAAGAATATTTAATTAGCAAATTTAATTTTGAAAAATCTAACAAATTCTTCTTGAACATACCATGTCAGCAAAGAAGCATAGCATAGTTTCTGTCTTGCATGAAATCACGATCCAGATGAAAGACAAATCACAAATTCATTAAAAGGTTTTTTTAAATTATGAAAGTTAGAATAATAATACAAATAAAAATGCAAGTTATATCGCCATCACAGCATGGTTAATTGCCAAATGAGCACTTTGAATTAGAGTGATGGAGAGAGAATGAAGATATTCATTACAGCTTTGATCATTCCTGTCAGGAAAAGAAAATGGTGTGAGTTTGTCCTTAGCTAGAATATGTGCAATGTGAAAGGCACATGCCTATGAGAGGTGAGTATGTTGTCTCTGGGGAATAGTCAGGCAATAAAGAGATTTTTAAAAGCAGATTACTGTTTCCTGCTAATAATGACTGATTTAATTTTTTTTCTGAAGAGTATCTCACTGGTTAGTGTTCCTGGTGGATGTTTGAAGCACATTTCCTTTAATTTTTATATGGTGATTGTTATGGTTTAGAAGTAAGGTGTTCCCCAAAAGCTCAGAGGTAAAACCAGAAAGTTTAGAGGTAAAATGATTGGGTTATGAGAGTCTTCACCTAATCAATGCCTTGATCCACTCGAATGGATTAACTGGGTGGTAACTCTAGGCAGATGGGGTGTAGCTGGAGGAGACAGGTCACTGGGGGCATGCCTTTGAGCTTTACATTTTGTTCCTGATGAGCAGAAACTCTCTTTCTGCTTCCTGATGGCCCTGTCCTGAGCTGCTTTCCTCTGTCACACTCTTCCAGGCTCAGAGCTGTGGAGTCCGCCATCTATGGACTGAGATCTCTGAAACCATGAGCCCCCAAATAAACTTTTCCTCCTCCTCTACTTTGTTCTCATCAGGTCTTCTGGTCACAGCAACAAAAAAGTTGGCTGCAACAGTGAGAAAGAAAAGGGAAGCCCCATGTGGATCACTATTTCCATCAGTGAGGGTTGAGTTTCTGTCATTTCTAATCAAATTAGAAGGTTTCTGTCCTTTATAAGATTCCTTAGTTTTAAAAGTCCTTAGCCTCATTTCAATAGAACATCTTGATGATAGCAGCTAACACTTCATAGGTAACATCTCACACCACACTCTCGATTAATTCTTTCAAAGCTAGCCCATCAATTAACTCACTTAGTTTCAACCATAATTTTCTGAAGTAGAATACAGCAAACATTATTGGTCCCAGTTGATAAAAGCATCACCTTTAATCCAAGGAAGCTGAGTGATTGATGCTCCCAAGGAGGGTACCCAAATTAAAGCTTAAATCCCAGGTCTTCTGATTCCTGGCTGGGATTCTTGCTCCCCGTTTCCCCCCACACTTCATTTTGGATCTGCCCATTTTGTAGCATCATTCCTAGAATGAAAGCATCCTTCCCTGTTAAAAAAACTCTGTAGAGGTGGCTGCAGAATCATCATCTTGCTGATTACAGCTTCTCCACCCAGAAAATTGCCCCTATTAAGGGATAATTACAAACCTATTGGATGGGACCTAATCGGTGCCGGTAGTGATGATGATGGTGATGATGATGTTGGTGAAGATGATGATGATGACATCACATCATGATAAAGAACATCCCAATGTACGACAGACTCAGAGAAGCCAAGACACAGAGATTGACCACATTTGCAACTAACAGGACCACCTCTGACAGCTCTTGGCCCTTAGCAGATTTGGTCCGTGACAGTCACACCGTGTGCTAAATTAAGATGTTCTCAGGCTGAGTGGTGGCGTAGAACATCACTGGGAATCAGGCCCCCAGGTGCTGGAAGCCACTGAAGCCTGGCACATAGGCAGAACTGTTTGGCAGTACAAAATCCCCCTCAGGGGACACCCTGGAAGTGAAATAAATGAATTCGACAGTATGTGCATTCGCCAAGCATAAAATTGTTTCCCATAAGCACTCATTTGCAAGACAGCAAGAGAATTCTGTCCTCTAGAGAAGGGGACCTCAAGTGGGAGGGTCAGAACCTCCTGGTGGATCTCAGGGTCTTTTCAGGTAGATCTTAGATGCCAGGATGTGGCATAGCCTCAGCCTCACTGGTGACATCAAATGACTCACCGTCCCCATGCCACCCTCCATACTTGAACGGGTCTCCCATAGGAAGGTGAATTCTGGACCTCTTGGGAACTTAACTCAAGTACATCCTTCATTTCATTCAGGCACCTCCACACCTGCATCCATCCCAAAGGTTCATGATCAGTATTTACTTTTCTATGAAAGACTGATATCTTGTCATTTTTAAAGACAACATCTTTATTTCCGTTTCCCACAATCAACTTCAGATTGGCTATGAATTTCATTCATTCCTTCCTTCAGCACAGATTTCTTTGTTTTCCACTGTTGAAAAGCACCATGTCAGAATGTAAGAGATCCAACTCTGTCAGATTCACCATCATATCACGTGTCCTGGTTCATGGTAACATTCAGGAGAATTGCTAAGCTCTCTCTTCACTCTGAAATTCTATGAATCCTTGGTTCTAAGCTGTGGTTAGAAGATGTGTATCTCCAAAGGTTAAAAGACAGAGCAGGAGTTTCACAAACCATTCCATAACAATGACTATAAGAGGTAAGGATTGAATGCATTGAGAAGAGGAAGAGATCTTGAAGGACTGGGGAAGGAAGTTGGGGAAGGATTTGTGGAGGAGATGGGACTTTCAGGAGGTCTTAAAGAAAAGTAGTGTTGGGACAGGCTCACAGTTGACAATTCTGGATGCTATTCTAGTGAAACAGAAAAACTCAAGTTGCAGGGACTCCATTGGGATGGAACTTTCTAAATAGGAAGAAAAAAAACATAAAATGGACCAATTCAGTGACATCTTAGGGCCCCCGTGCTAGTGGAGAGTATAGACCATGTCCAAAACAAGTAAAATATGTAGGGTGCTGGGTGGTGCTAAGGGCAATGGAGAGAAATAAAGCCAGGAGCAGGGATGGATGTTTAGAATAGATTGGAAGTGATGATTTTATTATTTTATTTTATTTTACTTTATTTTATTTTATTTTACAATGCTGGGGATTGAACACAGGGCCTTGTGCTTGTGAGGCAAACACTCTACCAACTGAGCTACCTCCCCAGCCCCCAGGAGTGGTGATTTCAAATTAAGTTGTCAGGAAAGATCTCACCAAGAAGACATTTGAATGAGACCCAAAGGCAACGAGGGAGTAAGACTTCCTGGCGAAAAATATTGACAGCAGAGCAAGCAGCACGTGCAAAGTCCCCAAGATGGATTGTGCCTTGTGGGCACAAAGAATAGCAAAGAGTCAGCTGGCTGGAGCAGAGAAAGAGAGAGAGAGATTAAGAAAAGAGAAGGTCAAAGATTAGAGTGGTCTCATAGGCTGTTGTGAACTTGGAACCTCATGTTGACTTACAAGCAACCTCTCAATCATTCCCCTGACTTAGGGACTGAAGCTCAGAGAATTGATGTGGCTGGTCATAGACTACAAACATGACAGGTAGCAGAGCCAGGATTCAAATCCAGCCTACCTGGCGCCTTCTACTTCACCTGACCCCTCCCCTTCCCCTTTGCACACAGGTAACCAGCCTCCCTGCCATCAGTCCTCCAACACACCAAGCTCTTCCCTACTCAGTGGTTTCACAAGTACTGTTCCTGCTGATGGGAATGCCCTCCCCTTATTCTTGACTGATGGGTCCATGTATTGGGCCTTGGTTCCAAGGGAAAGACCTCAGAGAAGCCCTCCTGACCCTCTGATGTGTTTTGGTTTCACTCCCCAGTACCTTCCCTTGCAAGGCCACAGTGCCACCTCCCATGGTAATTACATGTTTGTCTGTGTCTACGTTTAACTCCTTGCCTCCCTCCTCCCTTAACTGTCTCCCTACCCTGCACCAAGCCCAGTGCCTGGCATACATGAGGCACTCCCTAAGCACTACATAAATGAGAAGTCCAAAGAGATAAAGGAATCAAAGCAGGAAGAACCAGGAGAGGTTTCTAGGCATCTGCAGGGAGAAGGAAACCAACGGCTGCTGCAAAACAGATTTGGGGTTATCTCTTTCCTGCTTAGTTTTGAAACAAGACACCAGCCTGTCTCTGGCTGCTCCACAATCTAATACATTTGTCATGTGACTCACCACTGCATCCCCCCCTCTTTCCCCAGCAGCCTCTGGAATGAATGTTATTTGGAGTAATTGGCCAAGCACTTAGAAAATGCTAAGGTTTATTTTTAAATATGATTAGGACCTGTCTCTTGCTTTCTGGAAAATCACATGTGCTTTTCAGAGATACAAAATACAGTCATTGCAACTCTTAAAACCAATTTTTTAATCTTCCCAATTGGCTTAAGTTGATCTAGGGAAAAGCATAACCATGCCCATTTGATTGATAGAAAAACTGAGTTTTAGGGAAAATTAAATGCACCATCTGAAGTCAAATAGAGAGTGGAGGAGTGGAGGACAGTTCCAGGCAACTGTCCACTGTCCGGTTCCAACTGTTCTGGAAACAGAGGCACTGTGTCCCCCTACGTCCTGCCTTCCCCATGGGAATAATACAGATGGTCCCCCCAAACTACGAATTAGGGAAAGGGAGCCTCTGCCTTCTTGGCTTGGTGTTTTATGAGGCAAGAGGGCAACCAATCCTTCTAACTAGGCCATGGGAAGCCTGTGTCTCTTTAAGAACCCATTAGCAAGCTGGCAAAAGCTCATCCCATTTCCATGTAAATAAATAAGGATAAATTTTCCCACCTCGGCCTCCCAGAGCTAAACCAAAAGTCTCTCCCTTTGCACATTTTTGATAACCTGCTCATTCTGGAATACCTCACAATTAAAGATAGCGTGCTTTGGAAGTCAATAATTCATCGTGGAAGGGGGAAAAGAAGGAGGAGATAATTAACATTCTCTGGCTGGCTTTAGCTGGGAAATAGCTTAGCAAGCACAAGGACATTTTTGGGGCTATTTCCATCACAAGGATAGAATAAATAAAATGGATCACTTTGCACACCAGACCTGAAGGGTCCCTGTCAGGCTGGTTAT
The DNA here is from genome assembly GCA_020662805.1 of Glaucomys volans. Taxonomy (NCBI): domain Eukaryota; kingdom Metazoa; phylum Chordata; class Mammalia; order Rodentia; family Sciuridae; genus Glaucomys; species Glaucomys volans. Next base: position 36,508 of record JAJEJO010003322.1, on the reverse strand, counting down.
ATCCCCAGTTCCCTGAGTTAGGTTGAGACCTCCACCAGGAAAGGAAGGTCCTACTAAGCAAAGGCTACCAATATCGCCCTGGGGCTGAGGGACAAGCAAGGGTGGCACCCAGGAGTGGGGTGTCCACCCTTCTTCTTGATCTTTTAGCCCAAGCCTCAAGCTTCAGCTTTTCAAAGAACTGCTCTTATACCTCCATCTTTCCTTCTCTAACCTTGTTTTCAAATCATGTAACACCAGTGAGCCCTCCTTAGTGTGCCCGTCAATAAAACAGGAGAGAGTGCAGAGCAAGCCAGGCTACTAAGGACAGAAACATCATCAGCATCCCCATCGCCATCAGCAGCACGGGTCTTATGAATTATTTGCGATGTGCTCCAGGTTTTATGATGTTCTCCATGTTGCACTTCATTTGCGTTGTTAAATCTGATACCCTCCTGGGATAAATGACCTCTCTGAACCTCAAAGTAAGCAAGACACAGAGATTTTAAAATTCCATGCCGCACGGTGACAAATAACGAAACACACTACTCCAGGGGATGGCGTGGGCAGCCCCAGAGGGTTGGGGTATGTTTATGGATGACAGAGCCATAAATGGGCGCTGGGATATACCTAACCTTTATGGCTGACGTCATGGGGAAGCAGTTTCTCTACTAACCAAGATCAAGAACGGGTACGGCATGTCTGTGCCTCCGGCACCCACCCCCTGGGACCTCTGTTGGCAGCGGAGTATCAGCCTGTGTGGACCATGGGTCTGTCCCATTATGGCAGTTCCTATATTTTATGTTGTTATGATTCTTAAGAGAAAAAACTTTTTTTTTTCAGCTATGACTGGTTTTTATGCCGATCTACTGACCATTATCCCAGTAACTTTATTCCCTCTAAATTCTATTTTGTTGATCTAAATAGTGAAAATGTGGTCATAATTTATTACAGCAGGTTACAAAAGCATTGCTCTGAAGCATTTGAGCACTTTAACCAGCACAGGGAAGCCGCCCCCCACTTCCCTCTTTGCATTTCTTAAGGCCCCCTCCCACCCGCCCATCGCTGCCTCCCTCCCTGCAGGCTTGATGGAAGGATCATTCTCCTGCAATCAAACACTGACCCTGACACAGGCACTTCACTGTTCCCAACTCATACCTCTCAGGTACCTGACCATGTACATAATCTCTCTGCTGTCCCTCATCTTCAACCACCTGCCCCCAACTCTCCAGCTGGCTCCTTCATAAAAGCAGGTATATTTCTTCATCTCTCATAGAAGCAGGTATATTCCTTCATCTCTCATAGGAAGGAAGGAAGGAAGGAAGGAAGGAAGGAAGGAAGGAAGGAAGGAAGGAA
>JAJEJO010003322.1:0-35166 GCA_020662805.1 Glaucomys volans | reverse complement strand
AAAAGAAAAGAAAAGAAAAGAAAAGAAAAGAAAAGAAAAGAAAAGAAGAGAGCTAGCCCTCCTGGGACCCCTCATCCTTTTCCAGGTACTGCCTATCTATTCCTCTCCATCTCAGCTGATGACTAAGAGAGCTGTCAACATCGGTGCCTCCACTTCCCCACCTCCCCTTCTTTCCTCCCTGCATTTCAGCTGGTTCTGCTCCTGCTGGGCTGCTAAACCTGTGCTCATGAATATGTCACTAGACTGTTGGGTTTGGTGATCAAATCCAGTAGACACACTGAGCCGCCTGATTGGACCTTTCTGTGATGGCTGCCCACTCTTAGATTCCCAATAGCAGACTCCCTCAATTTATATTTCTCCAGAGCCTCCTCCTTATTTTCCTTCAAAAGTACCCCTGAGTTGTGCCCTTTCTAGTTCCCTAGTCTTCTCTCATTCCACATGATCTTCCTGGGAGATCCAAGGCCATCATCCTGCCCGTATGCCAGTCACTGGAGGGTCCCTATCTGCAGCCTGGGTGTTTCCTCCTTGGCTTCCATACATTCCTGCCTGGATCTCCCACAAGCCTTTTACATGAGTTTCTAATTGCTGTTGTAACAAATCTCCACAAAATCATTAGCTTAAAACAACATCTGTTTGTTATCTTACAGTTCTGGAGGACAAAAGCCTGAAATCAGTCTCAGTGGGCTGCATCCCTTCTGGAGGTTTCAAAGGAAAATCCTTTTTCTTACTTCTCATTTTCCTTTGGAGCAGCCTGCATTCCTTGGCACATGGCCCTGCCTCACTCCACTCAGCTTCCGTTGTCACGTTTCCTTCTCTGACTCTGATTCTCCTGACTCCCTTTTACAAGGACCCTTGTGATTTCACCAAGTCCAATCAGATAATCCAGAATAATCTCCCCATCCCAAAATACCTGTTTACATCTGCAAAGTCCCATTTGCCATGTGTGGTGACATGTTCACAGATTCAGAGAATTAAGACACAGGCACTTTGGGGTGGCCAGAATTCTTTCATATTCCTCAGATTTAAATTGTGTCCTACCCTGAAATCATCTTTCCCACTGAGACCCTTTCATCTTGGTGACAGGCCACCATCCATCCCACCGAGCCAGCCAGAAACATATTACCATCTTGGACTCCTTTTCTCTTATCCCTACTTCTAATCAATAAGCAAAACCTATCATTTCTTAATATCTGGCAAATAAATTCACATCACTCCACCCCTACTGCTGGCACCTTGATTTGGCCACCATTATTTCCAGACTGACCATTACCACATGTTCTCTGCTGTTCTCTGATCTCAGCTCCTCTAAGCAGCCCTGAGTGCTGTCCACAGAGTGTTCTTTCAGAAACACAGATGTTAATCTTCTTAAAGCTCATGAAATCCCCCACAAGACTGCTGTCAGTGCCAAAATGAGATTCAGGCTACTTAATGATGATATTGTGATATGATAAGAACATGTATTTGGTTTTCATCCCTCATTCCTGACACAGAGCGCCTAAAATGCTTGGAATTTCCTGAGTATTAGGAGAGAGAAGAGTGTCACTTGGTATTCACAATAAGCCCCTTTCAACTAAACCTGAGTTTAGGCTCATAGTTGATCCCACCCCTACTCCCTATCTGAGAATGGGGTCTGGCCACCAGAGGAACAAACCATGTGATTAGATGATTGAAATTTTCAACCCCAGCCTCCAATTTCTGGAGAGACTGAGTTCAATCTCCAGTGCCCATGTTTATGCAATGAAGCCTCCATAAAACTAGGGGCAGAGAAGGGTTCAGAGAGTTTCTAAGACTGATAAGTACATGGAGGTGCTGCGAAGGTGAGTTCTCATAAGACACCTATCACCATTTCGCCTAACCAACTTCAAGTCATTCTTCAAAATTAGCTCAGTTATCACTTCCTCTCTGGCCCTGGAAGCTCCATGTACCCCTACCCTGACACCTTGTTCTGGGCATGTCTCCACTTGACTAATCCTGAGTTGTACCCTCCAGGATAACCTGGTAATAATTAGCTCTGTGAGCTGTTTTAACAAATTGTCAACCCAAGGAGGAGATGGTGGGAACTCCTGACTTATAAAGGGCTGGTCAGGAGGACAGGTCATGAGCTGGGATTTGTAGACTGGTGTCTGAAGGGGCAGGGGGATATCTTGTAGAACTGTGTCCTTAATCTCTGACTCCTGCAAAATTCCAGGTAGTTATTGTCATAATTGGATTGTTGGACATTCAGTGGATGTCCAGGGAGCCAGAGAATTCCATTAAAGGGTAAAGTCCATATCTTCAGTGTCAGAAGCGTTCTCTGAGAACCATATAGAGAAATGCTTATCCCTTTTATCAATGTAACCACAAGACCCTTCATGATCTGATTCCCTATTTACCTTTCCATCCTCACCTGCCACTCTCCTCTCATACTCTTAGATGGTAGCCACATGGGGCCACAAGCCACTCCCAGATAAATCTTGGATGTCTGCACATCTGGCACATGTGCCTGCGTTATCTTCCCCATATGACACGGGTCACTCTTTCACCCAACCACCCTCAAGTCATCCTTTAAAATTAGCTGTTATCACTTCCTCCAAAAAGTCTTCCCTGATGTTGTGGCCAGTCTGGATTCTTCACTGATTCCTTTATCTTTGCCCTTTGCAGGTGACATCACAGCTCCTCCCATTAACAGGCAGAATCAGTTTCCCCACTCCTTGATTCTGGGTTCTCCCCTGTGACTTGCACTTTGGCCAATGAGATTTTTACAGTTTCACACAGAGGTAGGCTTTGGAGTTTTGTTTTGTTTTGTTTCGCCATGACTGCAGTTCCTCCTTTTGCAGCTCCTCTGGTGGCCCAGTTCTGCACTGTGGTTTACATAGCCTTCTTCCTGAATATTTGCCCTGGAGACTGTTTCTTCAGCCTACTCAGCTTTATGAACTGTTTGGTAATAATACTCCAACAGGAAAACAAATAAAATCAAATGCACTTTTCGTCTACTATTAATAAGTCCAAAGTATCTAGAGTGGATTCCTGTTGTCTGCAATTAGGATCTGTAGCCCTTGGGAGGTGGAGGAAAAGCAGAGAGAGAAGGAGGAGGGGAGGACAAAAATTAGGCATAGGGGATGGAGCACCCAAGGGGCTGCAAAGGTGACAACTAGTTTTTTCTTCACTGGTGTCATTAAAGTATGTTGAATCCATGGGAAAATGTCCCTGACTTAATACAGGTGTTAGCCAGCTTTTTTGTTGCTGTGACCAAAAGGCCTAACAAAAACAATTTTACAGGGGGTAAAGTTTATTTGGGACTCATATTTTCAGGTCTCAGTTCACAGAGAGCTGACTCCATTGCTCTGGGCCCCAGATGCGGCAGATCATCAGGGCAGAAGGGTATGAAGGAGGAAAGTAGTTCAGGACATGGCAATCAGGAAGCAGAGCGAGCTCTCACTCACCAGGGACAAAATATAATTCCCAAAGGCATGCCTCCAGTGACCCACCTCCTCCAGCCACACCCTCTCTGCCTAGAGTTACCACCCAGTTATTTCCTATCAGATGATTAATGCACTGACTAGGTTAAGAGTCTCATAATCCAATCATTTCATCTCTAAACTCCTCTGAATGCTCTCAGATTGTCCCACACATGAATTTGGGGGGGAACAGCTCACGTATAAACCATAACAATACATTTTATTAATTATGCATACTTTAATTCAACTTTTGCAAATAAAAAATATGTACACACGTATTCATGCACATGGGTAGCAAACATTTTAAAGAACGTAAGTCAATGTGTTAGCAGCTGTTATTTTTAGATAAAGGCACTACAAGTGATTTTATTTTTGATTATTTTTAATTGTTCTATAATGTGCATGGAAAATAAGAATAACAATTACATTTCATTTCCTCTGGACCCCACTTCTATTCCCTAATCTTGGTTAGTAAAAGTTTATAAGACACATCAGTACTTGCAAATGACTTTGAGGCTGAATATTCACTTTATCTCTGGAAAAATATCCTATTTTTACATGTAGAAAAAAAAAAACTAAGGCTTGGAGAGACGACATACCTGATTCAACTTAACTTTATTCATTTATTTATTCATTCATTTATTTTGGTGCCAGGGATTGAACCCAGGGGTGTTTAACCACTGAGCAACATTCCTAGCCCTTTTTATATTTTATTTTGAGATAGGGTCTCATTAAGTTGCTTAGGAACTCACTAAGGTGCTGAGGCTGGCTTTGAACTCTAAATCCTCCTGCCTTAGCCTCCTGAGCCACTGGGATTACAGGTGTGGAACACTGATCCCCACTCAACTTAACTCTTTTTAATGTATCATCTTCCTAGGTTACAAATGCCAGCCAGCTAAGTGGCTAGAAGCACTGATTTTGAAGTCAGCCTGATTTCTAATACTGTTTGTTATTTAATAGCTATGTAAGCAAGGGAGTTTCTTAATGTCTGTGAACCTCTGTTTCTTTCATCTAAAAACGGGTATAAAAATAGTGCAAATCTAGCATTCCTAATCAGAAAATCTAAAATCCAAAATGCTCCCATATTCAAAACTTTCCAGTGGACTATTGGGAATATTTATGCAAATATTCCAAAATCTGAAAAACTCCAAAATCTGAAACACTTCTGGTCCCAAGCATTTCAGATCAGGGATTCTAAACCTGTATTTACCTCTCAGGGTTGGTGTGAGTCTCCCATTAGATTCTGCCAGGAAACACCACTTGGCCTATGGTGCTCAACAAATGTTAGCTACTACTGTTATCATATTATTCTACTGTAATAGGATTGCCGTTATTATCCTGCTATTAATTATTACTATAATTGCTATTTTTATCCTGCAGTAATTACTTTTATTACTATTATCATCCTGCTGCAATAGTGTTCTGTCGCACATTTTTCTTTCATTCTGACAGGATGGAGTGGAGAGCTGCCCTAATCATCTCTGTGTTCTCCGCATCCAGCACAGTGGATGCTAATTTAAATGAATGAATCAGAGAACAGAAGAGAAGGATGGATGGATAGAAGGACGAACAGTGACGGATAGATGGGAAGTAAATCACTGGGTGGGTTATTGATGGTTGGGCAGAGGGAAAGAGGATCTTAAATGACTTAGTGTGTCAAATGCCTGGTCGGGCAGGCAGAGGGTTGGGTGGGGAATGGAAGGGTGGATAAATGATGGAATGGATGGGTGGCCGGATGGACAAATAGTGGATGTGCAGATAATGAACACAGATGGCGGCTTCCTGGCTTTTCTCCCTTGCGTCCCCACAGCTTGCCCTCCCTCACTTCCAAGGTTCCCAGAGGCGGAGAGCTTCGCGGGAGAGCTCTCGGGTCCATCCCGCGGCTCCGAGGATCTGGACTGGTGGGGCGCAGTGACCGAGAACCACAGCCTAGGTCGCCTCCCCCGCATTCTGCCAAACACCCCGCTCCTCTGTATTGACGTCCGTGGCCGCAGAGGCCGGGCTCTCGGGAGCCGTGGTGAATTATGATGCACATCCAGCGCGGATGCTAAAAAAAGGGCAGTGACTCACCGCCCGCCCCGCCGCGGAAACTTCCACGAGAGCCCGCCGAGCGCGCAGCGGCGGGGCGCAGGCCAGAGCTGTGGCGCGGGCGCCAGGCTGCGGCCAGGTGTGTCTGGAAAGCAAAAGGGCGAGGACCGTGACACCGGATTGGGGGCGCCAGAGAGGCCCCAGGGCCCTCTGCTCAGCTGCAGGGCCGGGTTCCACCACCGGAAGCTCAGAGCCAGCTCCTTTTCAAGGTGTGGCAGGGGCAAAGCATTTGCAGTGGCTCGTATTAGTAGCTGGCCTCCGAGTGCAGAATGTTCTCCCCGGGTCATAATCCACTATTCCCTCAAAGCGGCCCTGAAGGCAGGTAACCGGATTGTCCCAGCTTTTCAGATCAGACTATTAAAGGTGGCAGGGGCTGCCAGGGGCGACAGTACTGGTATTCCAACCAAATCTCTCAGTATATTCAATCAAGCAGCTACTTGACAGATTGTGTCACCAACACGGCAGATACAGAGGTAGGCAGAGTGATCCCTGCCTGACTGTGAGGAGCTCACAGTCAGAGCTTTCGCTTGATACTCCCACAAGTGTTTACCTGGGGAAACCAGATTTCATCCCATACCATTCTACAAGTATTTTTGAGCCCCACTATGTGCAGAGCCCAGTGGTAGAAGGGACAGACAGAGTCACTCTGGTTACCAAAGTAGTCTTAGTAGTTCATTTACCAAGTAGTTATCAACACCTGTACCAGGTGAGCAAAGTAGCTTGACAGACTCATCCGGACTCATGGAAGCTATTCTAGCAAGAAGATGGGGAAATGATGAGCAGAAATGCTACATTAGGGTGCTAGAGAAGCCAGAAGCACTTGGCCTGACCTAGGCAGTTGAGAAGAATTTCCTGATGGAAAAACTCTGAAGCCAAGGCCTGAAAGATAATCAGTCATGGCAGTTGGGCAGATGGAGAGGAAGTAGAGATGGAGACAGCATGTGCCTAAGTCCAGACGTACAAGAGATCCTGGGTGATTTGAAGAAGAAAAAAGCATTCAGTACAGCTGATGAAAGGAGGAAAAGGAGGAGGACTGGTGAGCAGAGGGAAGATGGGGCCAGGACACAGAGGACCTCTAAAGGCTTAGAGCTGGCCAGAGGGCAAGTACACTTACACCTCCATGCATAGCACACTGCATCTGTGGGGAGAGAGGGAAATCAGTTCTATTTGAACCCAAGAGGGTAAACAGGAAAAGGAAACCAAGGAAGGCTTGCTGGTGAAGGAGGTGGGGGTTGAGGCTGTCCTGGTTCATAGATCTTCTGTAGACATGGAAAGGGAGCCAGATACGAAGTGACATGGATGGTACAGAACTCACTCAGACACCTTGTGGATGTCTTTAGAAGGCCAGGGTGTTTTACCACTAGAGCTAATGCAGTATTATTCTTTTATGGCCTAGGGTGGGTGAAACGGCCCAGTGTAGGGAAGACACCGCCCTGGTCCATCAGTTGCTTTTATCCAGTGGTGCTGACAACTGGAAAAGAGAATTCACTTAATTATTCAACAATATATATTTAGCACACAGTATGTCCTGCAGTGTAGTAGGCACTAGAAATCCAATAGAGAAGAAGAACAAATATGGTACACATCCTCATGGACATTAATTCCGGGGTGGAAAATATTAATGAAAACCGCACACACATAAACATGAAACTCCCATCAGCAAGGTGCCACCAGGGACTCTCCATGCTATGAGCACAGGAGAGGTTTGTTCTATTCTGGAGAGCCTTAACCATGCGCCCGTTGAGCAGGATCTCAAGGATGAGAAGAGAGTAAAAAAGCAGAGATGGGAGGAAAGAATGTACCTGGCAGAGGGCCAGTGGGGGACTGAAGGTTGGTGTAGAGGGATGGAGAATAGAGAGCTTGGTACAAAATGAGACAGGTTAGCAGGGGCCAAATCATTCAAGGTCTTAGGAACTGGGTAGTGGATCCTGGCACAATGGGAAGTCATCAAAGTTGTGGGCAACACACTGGAAGTGCTATGAGTGTCAGAGAAGCAGAGAGGAAGCTGGAGCCAGCACTTACTGACTTGCTCTTTACTCATATCATCTCATTTCACTTAGACAATAGCTCTGCATCGTTCTGATCTCCATCCTAATGAAGAGAAATCTGAGGTTCAGAGGCAATAAGTGATTTGCCATCGCCGCAGCAAATTAAGTAGAAGCATCAAGATCCAAACCACAGTCTCTATAACCCCAGGGTCTTTCTGAAGGGGATTGATTAGCCCCTCAAAGAAGGTGGGCCCAGGAAGTAGTACTCAGCCAGAGAGGAGAGGAAGAGACTTTTTTGGGAAGGGCAAGACATCATCAGCAATATGGAAACTAAGAAGGGAACAGGAAAGAAGCAACACAGGAACTGCCCACATGGAACACAATGCAGAAGAAAAGACTAGAAGAAGATATACAAAGAGGTTGATTTCTAGAGAATGTCTCTAAAAGTTATGGGTAATTCTTTTTCCATTTTTTTTTTTTTTTTGTCCAGAGTGATGTTTCTTGTGTAAATGGGGGAACAATAACAAGTATATATTTTAAGGGGATCATGTAAGCTTTTTAAGTTCCTACATGAAGTATCAAAATCTTATTTTTTTCACCCTCCTATGGAACCCCACACAACACCAAGCATATAGTAGGTGCTCGATCAAAGTAAGTTAAAGGATGAAGTAGTTGAAGATAAAGGTTAAAGTGAGGCAGGGTGATAGAAGGCCAAAGCTGGCATTTTGTTGAAATAAAATTCAAGCTCATGTGTCAAAAATCCATTAGTCATGTAACAAAACCTTAGAACTGAGAATTTGCCTGCCGTTGGCTTCAGAGCATGTAGTGACCACACCCTGACTCAAAGACTGCAAATTCCTCAGTAAGTTTTAGTTGAACTCTTTTGATGTGTCCAGCCCTGCATAGGCTCTCCGGGAGAAATAGACTCAGGAGAAGAACAAACCAGGGCCCCTTGCCAGAGTCAACATTTTGATGCTGAGAACACTGGCTCAGAGGGCTGTGTCTCCTAACCAAATGGCACAATGTACTCAGATGTGAAAATATTAGGTTCTTAATCATGGAAACACTGGCATCTGTTTTGGTAGAAGCTCCCTCCCAGATGGTGCGTCCCACGGTTTTTGTCATCTGAAACAGCGTGAGTTTTCTTAAATGGCTTCGAGCTTCCAAATCATCCTGTTCACAATGGCAGCCTGTTAATTAAGTGGTCCCTTTGTGATTGCATTTGATAAATATGAGATGAGAAAGATTTATTGAGATGTGAAGAAAAGCAAGAGGGAGGAAGGGGTAGAAAGGCCTGTGTGCAGTTGTCGTCCAGTGACTTCAAGGAAATCAGGGACAGCTCTGGATGAGCAGAAAGGAATCAAAGATTCACACAGAGCTGCCTTCCTTATCCAGGGACACCCAGTCACAAGCAGGTCACATGCAGATAGTCTGTGAGGAGCTCTTTGATTTCCATGCCTCTTATGTCTCTTTCCACTGAAGCAGACAGGAAAATGGAAGCCTTCCAGTTCTTTCTTGGAGTGACTAGTGCCACTTGGTGATGTGCAGCTGTCCGTCGCACTGCCAGGCGCTGTTTTGACTCTAATCAACAGGATTTGGGAAATAGAGCTCCAAAAAAGGTATCTGCTTTGGAAGCAGTGCTCCTTGTTCTTGGAAGAGCAGATGACTGGTGACAAGGTACAGTTAAATACAAATGCTCAGGCACAAGAACTTAAGTTGGAGGGCTGGTGAAGTTTCAAGTCTAACTTGGGAAACCGGCCTTCTCCAAAGACCAGGCAATTTTCCCCAAAATGGCACACAAGGAATTGGGCCTAGCAATAAATGGAGTCTCCAACAAAATGAAGATTTCTGTCAGCTACTTTCCTCCCTCTAGGAAGAACTAAATCAGTTCCAAGCTGGATAACAGGATCTGTGGTTCCCAGATGACCGATCTTCCTCTGGGGTTCAATCTTAATTCAATTACTCATGTAACATGTACCTATTAGGCCTCCTGTAGAAGGAGGACCCATCTGGGTGTGTAATGGCCTGGCTGATAGGTCTCTGTCCTTGAAAAACAAACAGCCCAACAGGCCCATGTTCCATGAGCCACTTGGGGCCAGAGGCTTTGGCTTTTATCTTACATAAGATACATGCTCATGGCAGATGCTCAGTAAGTATTTGCTGAGTGACTTCATGAATGGAGGCTAATGTTCCCCTCTGCTGCAGTTTATGTTACTCTATATCTCTTTTCACTTCCTCCTACTGTCTTCAGTGCTTATTTTTCTAGCTTTGGAGACTACAAATAACAGCTGATTTTCCATTTCTATATCCTAATGCTTGGAAATTGTTAATAATTCACCTCTTGACTTTGACTTCTTTGGCCCCCTCTTGTCTTCCCCTGGCATCAGCATCTGCTCTTGGTCCCCTGAAATAAAAACAAAACAAAACAAAATTTGTTTTGGCATCTAATTTCCCTTTATATCTTGCAAATGTTTTCTCTTTTAAGATTTTAAGGACCCCAGAAGAACCCCAAAGAGGCCTCAACCTCAGCCAGGCTGCCTCCACCCAAACTCTTCCCTAATCCCAGACTCTTTCCCAACTTGTCCCCTCAACTTTAAAGTTCAACATCAGTAGATTTAAACTTTCATAATAACATTAAAATATGACGCAGGGAGCACCACCCCTAAAACAGGCATCGCACTGACATTTAACGTTTTTCACACTATAGTGTAAGTTATGCCAGATCCTGTGTGAAAGTGGGTTGTAATAGAGGAAGAAAAACTGGAAAACCACAGGAGAATCCAGAAAAATGGCCCCCCTCAGGCCTGCCCAGCAGCAAATCCTTGACCTTAACAGAGGGATTCAGCAGTGACTGATCTTTGTAATTATTATTATCCCAGCTACTACTATTACCATCCTTGTTGCTTCTAGTCTATAAACACCAATCCAACAAATTCCTGTTCCTTTCATGAAATGCAAGCTTGACTGTTGGTTATGTGTTCATGGCTGTCCTCAAACTAAGCCGATCCTTTTGTTTTTATTCATTCTAAGTGTCAACAGATGTTCTCTTAAAATATTCACAAGCTGTACCAAAGTGGAAGGTGTTGATGGCTAGTGCATTTAAATAGAACCGGAACCAAGAGGAAAAGGTTTCGTTTTGGTAGTAAGTACAAGATAGTGGCCAGTAGAACACTGACTTTCTTCCCTGTCTCCGAACCAGGTTTTCTCCTTCTCAGGGAGGAGAGGGCCTCAGTCCAGCAGTGACTTGCTGGAGGAATTTGTGGAAACTCATTTACACTCTTTCATGTGTTCAGGTAGTGAGCCAGTGGCATCCTGAACTCTGAGCGCCTCCTTCCCACAGCTGGGTTCCTCCACCATGTCTTCACTGAGCTCCTGACCCCACAAGGTTGCCTTGGTTTCCACACTGACTGCCCTTGTAGAAGGAAGTCGATAAGGAGCTTTTCCACCTGTTGGATGTTCCTGCCTCCTGTCCATTGCTGACTCTGCACTTGGCTTCTGGTCTCCATCTTCTGAATTCCATCCGTTTCTTGACTCTTCCCATAGTCTGTTTGGACTTCTCACCTCCAGATGCTTCCGAGGTATGTGCTGCCACTCTCGTCTGGTTTCTTCAGGCCTTACTTTCTTCCTGATCTCCACAAGCCATCATGATTGCAGCCCCCACAGAACAAATGCAGGGAATATGAACTCACAACCTCCCAGACCTTCCCTGTTGGTGATGGAGTGTAGAAGTCTGCCTGCAAGTTGCCAGATGAGACGTGGGGCACAACCTGCTACAAATGAGACCATGATCATCTGGTTATTCCAATCCATGACCCAAGTACTTTCCTACATGACTACCATTGTACTCTGACCCTTCCTTTGCCCTGATTGGCCATCTTGGTTAGATGGAAGTTGTTGACTGGCAAATGGCCAGTCCATGGGTGAACTGGAGTGTTCAACTTCTTCTCTCAACATTGCTCAAAAGGAGACTTAATTTCCTCTGGAAGCATGGAAGAGATTGTTGATGTTTTGTGTGTGTGTGTGTGTGTGTGTTTTCAAATAAACTTTAGTTTTTAGAGCACTTTTAAGTTCAGAGCAAAGTCAAGAAGAAAGAACTGATTGCTCCCCTTCATGCCCCCCGTCAGATTCTCTGTCCTTACTCCCCCAAGAGCTATACATTTTTTACAATTGATGAACCTATACTGACACATCATAATTACCCCAGGTCCACAGTTTACATTAGTGTTCACTTTGATGTTGTGCATTCTACAGGTTTTGATAATGTATAATGACAGGTGTCTGCCATTATAGTATCACGCTGAATACCACCCTAAAAATTCCCTTTACTCCATCTATTTATTCCTCTTTCCCCAAAACTCCTGGACACCACTGATCTTTTTATGATCTCCAGATTTTTGTCTTTTCCAGAATGTCATAGAATTGGAATTGCACAGAACATCCTTTTCAGATAGACTTCCTTCACTTGGTAATCTGCCCTTAATGTTATCCATACCCTTCTCTGGCTTGAGGGCTAATTTCCTTTAAGCACTGAAAAGATCTTTGATAATCTAGATGTACCATAGTCAATTATCCCGTCACCTACTGAAGGTCATCTTGGTTGCTGCCAAGTTTGGGCAATCATGAATAAAGTTGCTATAAACATCCTTGCAGGATGTAGTTTTAATTATGTATTTTGTTCTCAATTATGCCTTCATGATGAGGAGGGATGAGTTACCACAACATGCTGGCTCAGTCTGTAGGATACATAGCCAGCCCACGATTTACCCAACACCTGTCCTCAAATGTCTATAGATCAATCATCTAGGAAATTGTAAAAGACAAAGATTTTTGAGCCTCACCTCCCACAATAAAGTAGGCCTCAGAAACCACCAGGCTTAAGAAGCACAGGTTTAACCTTTAAAAGGAAGGAAGCAAAGGGAAGTAAAATCTCCATGTGGGGAGGGTGGAGACTGACACCCAACATTCATTTTATGGAGACATTTTGTTCTTCTCTGAGCCTCTCGGGGAAATGACATGGTGACTCAAAGAATTGTTGATATGTGTTATCCTCTCCCATTAAAAGGAGCTAAAAAGGCCTTGGGCACCAAGATGTGAACTATTTCCTTCAGGGTAGAATGGAGCCACTAAAAATAGCCTTGGAAAATGAGTTGTAGAGGTTCACCAAGGAAAACAAATCAGAAATAAATTTGGCTCTGAGAAAGAAAGGAGGAGAAGGAGAAGAACTCTCACAGGCAGTAGAGAAAAAGAGGCTATTAGTTTGGACACATAAAAGCAGGTACATTTTTCCCACCCACAGAGATGCTGGCTGGCATTCCTGCCGCGTAAGTCAGTCTCCCTGGAGGACAGAGAGATGAGTCAGAATCAGCCAGGACAGGCTGGGTTATGCCAGGGTAACTAACAAGCCCCAAATCTCAGTAGCTTAAATGCACAAAGATTTTCCCCCCTCCATTGTCCAGTGTGGTTTGGTGGTCCCTCTGCTTCTCATAATTGCCCAGAGACCCAGGCTGAGAAAGGCTATGTCACCTGTGTTTCCAAGATTCCTCTACCACGGGCCAGGGGCACTGGCAATTAAATGCATTCCCTGGAAATGATGCACTTGACTTTCTCACATTTCATTGGTCAATGCAGTCGCAGACCCTGCTGGTGTTCAAGTGGGATAAGGAAGTGAAGTCATACCATGTGCCCAGAAGGAGAAGAATGGAAACAGATGTAGATAGCTTTGTGGCAACTATAATCAGGAGAAGAAGCTGAGAGGACATGTGGAGGACCATGGAGAGGAGGCTCCTTGGAGCCATCAATTTGCAATTTGTGCATCAACCCTCTCCTAACCAATCCAAAGGAGCAGCCCCATCCAGCACCCCTGAGGGTCTTCCTGGTTTCACTTCCGCCTGCAACAAGAAAAGTGTCATGTGACCTGCATGGACCTCTCTTTGGGCAGCTCATTTAATCTCTCTGGACCTCACTTTAGCTAAGGTAGATGACAATAGTACCTACTTCAGGGGATGTTTTGAAGATTAAATGAGATGATGCAAGGAAAGTGCTTTAGGCCAGAGTTGCACCAACTGGGCTGCTGCCATTGAACCTCCAAGAACCCTGCTCATATGCATGTCTCATTCAGCTCATCCTAGGTGGGGAATAAATCCTGCATTTTAAAAAATCTCCCAGTTGATGCCAACGCTGCAGGTCCATGGACCACGCTCTAATACAAGGATTTAGAGCAGGCAGTGTCCAGACAGTGTAGATTGTATGTATTCTTAAAACTGGATCAAGAAACTACAGGTTCTACTACTTCTACCCCCAGAGAATGGAAGACACAGCTGCTTGTTGGCACCATGTCCATGGCTGATGTTCCAAAGACAAAAGCTCCACGGGGACCTGGAGGCTAAGGAACAATAGCTAAAGTCAGGAGGCCTGGGTTGTATCTGAGCTCTGTCAACTTGGCAGCCATGTGGCTTGGACAAGAAACTCTCTGACCTTCTTTATCTATGTCTTTGAAATAAGCATAATGATGCACTTCCGCCATCCCTCATTAGCATTCCACAGACCAGAGAGGTCTGAAAGCCACAAGTGTCTTCCCTACTGACCTGCATTGGCATGAAGTTATTTATAATCTTTTATTTATCCCACTTTTGTGAGTATTTCTATGTTTCACCATAGGAATATGAATGTTTGTTAACAAGATGTTGCAGACTCTGTCGAGGGTGTTAGGTAATATATAATAAGTATACTATGCAACCTTTCTAAAAAAAGAAAAAAGAACACAAATTCTGAAACACACCTGGCCTCGAGGTACTAGAGAGGAAATTCTGGATGAAGTACCTCTTTCTCTGGGAGTGGAAAGAAATGAAGGAAACATATACTTAAACACCTTGCACCATACTCAGCACATAGCAAATGCTCAACGAAGAGGTGTTATTACAAAAATTGTTATTTCTCCCAGTGTGTCTCACAGTCAGAGAGGAAGGCAACGTGGGGGACAGTGCCTTTGGGCTCCTAGAGGTAGACGACAGGATCAAAACTGTCTCCACCAATTTTCAACCTCTTGATTTGTCTTCTACTTTCTCCTTTAAAAAAAAGAAAGGAGGAAAAGAAAAAGAAATACATGGAAATGAATGCATAGAATGGAGTGCGGACCAGAGATGGAAGAAGGCAAGAAGAATCAGGTGGTGGAAAGAGCCCCCTCCCACACCCACCTCGCTCCCACCTACAAAACCTGCCCAGCGGGAGCTCCAGCTTCATAGCCAACCCAGGACAGCTGCTTTTCTGCTGCCTTTTTGAATATACTGTATTTTTGAAGAGTCTCACTTGAGCCAAGGACTCTGAGGGAGGAGATGGGATTTCCATTCCTTCTTCTGCCATTCACCTGCTGGGGGAACCTGGGAATCCCTTCACCTTCAAAGATTTCTGTTTCTTGTGTGGAAACGGGCCAGTAATGAAGTCCTTCTTGTAACTGCTTTATTACAGGGACACATAAAAGCAGTCACAGGTGTGAATGCATTTTGAAAGGGAAAATGTGTGTCCCTGGGCAGAGCATAATTATTCATCTGACCACAAGCAGGCGATGAGCGAAGGGACCACCAAGACACAGGATGTGTAGCTGCACCTGTCATCCCCTCTAATGACATCGTTGTCTGCCCTGGGCTCCCCACCTGTGCTGGGGCCAATTGTGCTTGTCAGTGAAGGCCGGTGTCATTGGTTTCATAAGAAGTGAATTAACTGAGTCACATCAGCCCCACTGACACAGATGGAGAGCCAAAACCAAGGCTTCAGGGTACTGTGTTTTAGTCTAATGAAGGACAGTTGTTCAAAAGATAGCAAATATGAGCAGAACCCAGATTTGAGAATTTGTCCTTCCCACCACTTCTACCATTATCTACCTCTGCAGGCTTATCAGCCAATAACTCTCGCTGTCTTTGTGTCCCATGTTAGCAGCACTGGCTTTGGGATCAGGCAGACCGGAGCAAGACCTGATCCAGACTCTCCCATGGCCTTGCCATCCCTCATTAGCATTCCACAGACCAGAGAGGTCTGAAAGCCACAAGTGTCTTCCCTACTGACCTGTATTGGAATGAAGTTATTTATAATCTTTTATTTAGAGGTAGACGACAGGATCAAAACTGTCTCCACCAATTTTCAACCTCTTGATTTGTCTTCTACTTTCACTGAAATTTGACAAATCACTGAATTCTCGGTGTCCTCATCATTAAAATAGGTATGCCTTATTCTATGAGGTGTGCACATAAATAGGATGTAAAATTTAACTTCCTATTGTGTCTAAAAGTTAATTACAGCTTTCACACTCCATAAAATGGAAAATAAGTACCCCCATATGCTACACAAAGGTGCTAGTTCCCTTGGACACACTTAACAAAAGACAGGATAGCAGAACTAGTCCAGCAACAATACTTTCAAAGGTGATTGAAACAATCTAGAAAAGGATTCTGCTGCATGATCTTTCCTGAGCCCAGGAACAAGAAGAGTGTCCCTGCATAAGCCCAGTGTGGTAAGAAGAGGGGACAGTAACCAAGAGAAACACTCATAGAGATTGGGGGTTCCTAGATGAACCAAGGTCAGCATCTTGCAGCTGCCCAGGTCTTTACCGAAGCACAGCATGGGAAGATTCAATGCTATCATAGGACAGGGACCAAAGAAGTGGGAGGCCACCTCCCATAACACAGCATGCATTTGATGGTATCCCTGACTTCAGATCCTGGTCATTCCAAAAGACAGGGAGCAGGGAGTGAAGTCGTATACTATAGTAGGGTCTAGAGATGGGACTTGGTAGAAAGAGCCTGCCCAGCACCAGGCAAGGCAGAATGTGAGAGTTTCCCATGGTTCAAAGGGATACCAAAGAAGCCAGAAGAGTGTAAGCCTTTCTGGTGGGCCCCCAGCAATAAGATGCTCTGGAGTGGAGTACCAGGGTAGGTGCAGAGTAGTGTCAAAAAGGTCAGCTTGAATGTTCATTTAGGGCCCTGGGAACCTGCACATGCATGCAGGAGGGCATCCTGCATGTCAGCAGGAGGGCATCTATCCTAAAGACAGCACAATGGCTAATTGCAACATTCCTAGAAGAGGATCTCTTTTCCCTTAAGCTCCACCCTCTACCCTGACTGGAAGGGGCTAGCCATAGAAACAGGAAATAAAGTTAGGGATAAGCCAAAGGGGGAGAGAGAGAGAGAGAGAGAGAGACAGAGAGAGAGAGAGAGAGAGAGAGAGAGAGAGAGAAAACTTTTCCCCTCCCCCAAACCCACTTCACTTGGGGATTGGAAGAACTTTGGGATTGAGAGATTTAAGTTTGGGTATAACCTGGGAGGGACTGATTAGTACCTGAAATTAAGTGTGAGTGACCAAAAGAGAACTTGTTAACCTGAACTGATGAGAAAGCAGAGAATGGATCTTCCCAGGATGTCATCAAGAGTCTGGAAGGAATCCACAGAGCATTTGGAGTGCAGCATGTAGAGGAAAAAAGAAATCTGTTTTCTATTTGTGCTCCTATTGACTTCAGCCCACTCAATAAACTGGTTCCATATATCAAGTGCTTAACTCACAGAATGGTGCATGGCTCAGCAGTCAGATGACAGTGGTTATTGCTGTTGTGTTATCATAACTTCCATTACAAATTGATTTAGACCTTTTTAGTCAATGTACCAAAATAGATAGACCTAACAAATGAGGGGATGGAGAGATTTCTAATGCCGTTTTTAAAATTTTTTTGAAAGCTCCTCTCTTCACAGGTGAAGTTAGAACCATCTTTAGAATCAAGCTACCATGCAGTCCACTGATGCATTGAAACAAGGGTCTTTCTAACCTCCAAGCATCATGGTGATATGTGTCTGTCACCAGCATTGGCCACAGAGAGGGAGGGTGTAAGGGCCTGTGTGACTGTTCAAGTTCCCAGTGCCCAGAAAAATCACATGCTGTTGGTCTCCCATGGGACAGAGACCCCATTTACTCAGAGCTTCCTTTCCTATTTCTGCATCAAAATATTCCCATCTCCAGGCTCATTTCCTTTGGTCCTACTCTCTGCTTTCCTAGCATGTCTATCAATCAAGCCCCAAGAAATCAAAGCTCAAATTCAAATTCTTGTCCAACATTTAATACTGGAAAGGCCTTCCCAATTGTATTCTCACCTGGATTCTACATTTGCATGGGAAATGACAATGATGGTGCCTACCATATTTATCTCCCTGGGCTATTCTGGGGTTCAATTACAGTTGCGGATGTAGGTGGACTTGGAAAACCTTAAAGAGCCACATAAATGATATCAAAGAGCTCATGAATGTAATGCTGCATCAGTGCCCAGGTAACACCCTGCATGTAGAGAGACTGGACCTCAATGCAATTCAGAAGTGGGAATTCTAGCAACACCACAGGCTCAGTGTGAAACACATTTTGACAAATCTCAATCTGTCCCAGAGCTACTTAAAGATCAGTTGTGCTTCGGATGTTAAAATCCACATAGATTTGGCCCACTCCAGGATCTGTCCAAAATTTGCTATTTTAAATGTATATATATTGGATGTCTTGTGTGCATCTCTTCAATCGCTGACCTGGTCAGACTCTGGGCAGAGCTCTGCCCTGGCCCAGAATCTTCTGAAAAGACACTTTTGTCCTTGCCGCTGACAAGCAACACAAGGACTCTTGAGCCAAGAAAAGCATTTCCAGGGGCCCCCACGAGGTAACATTCGAGCCCAGTTGTGGCTCCAAACTGAATCGAGCACTTAAATCTGCATCTGCCCCTGCCCAAAACCTCAAAAAATGTTAACATCTTGCACGTGTCAAGAGGGTTATTTATGAAACTATTTGCTTGTCAACCCCAGGAGGACATTCTGTACTTTGCAGTGAAATACTGTATATTTATGAGCCATGACTTGAAAACTAACTTTGGCAAAAATATTTGTCAGAGGAGAATTCTGTGAGCCCCTTGCAAAGCACAGGCTGCGCTCAGTCATCGTTGCGGGGCAGCAGGGCAGGGTCCTGGTGGAGAGCTGGTCTGTGGCTCGCTGCTTCAGGGAATGAATTCCAGATGTGTGCTTCTTCAGGGGAAGGATTTCAATTTCAGATAAGAGCCTTGCATTCTTTTTCTTTTCCTTCTTTCTTCATTCATTTCCTTTTTTTCTGCCCTTAATTCTCTATCCCCAATCTGGAAGCACACTCATATTTAATCTTGAACATGTAGAACATGCAGCTAGTTGTTGTCTCTTGCATTTTGCTTTAGTACTCTCTTCCTTGATCTTATTAAGTTCCCTAGTGTGGAGATCTGGGCTTCTGATTGCCCAGTTGTGGGATCTGGTTATCTACTGCTAGCGCATAGACACAGCCAGCCACTTGGTGGTAGAACACAGAGCTTGGTGCAACATGGATAGACTCTAATCTGAGACAGTTAAATACCCACAGGGGACTGCTGACACCAGGCTTCACTCTAGGAAATGCCCTTGTTGAACCAGGGCACCTCCAACATGGCTCATGCTCAGTTTCCTTGGCCAACAGAGTCTTCTACTGACAGGGGCCCTGAGCCCATCCATCATCTCAGCAGATTTCTTCCTGTCTCAAAAGCTTGAGCAATGAACTTATAATCATTTTTTCACACTCTTTAGTGTTGAAGGACCCAAGGGGGGCATGTTCCATGAGTGTGTATGTTGTTCAGTGACAGATGAAAGAAGACAGGGACATCTATAGAGGGACATAGAGAAATCTTTACGTTCTGTGGGATTGATCCTCTAGCTGTCTGCAGTATTTTCTTTTAGCTGTAATAAAAAATTTTTTATTCTTAAAAGCCTTTTGGGTCTTGTCAAGGGTTTGTTCCTAAAAGTCTTGATTTGCAGTGACACACTTGGTGTTCTTGGAGGTAAAGTAAAATCCTTCATCTGGTTTCCATGACACATAATTGTAATCCTAAAGTATTGTCATTTTTTAAAATATCAGGCATTTAATACACTCAATTTATGATTCATAGGAACTATAAAGATTTAACATCTGTATTTTACAGGTTAAAAAAAAGCTGAAGCAGGGAGAAGTTACGCAGTCTTCCTAGAGTCACACAGCAGATTAAAAGGAGAGCTGGTATTTGGATCCTGAATTTACTGGCTCTCTGATGGGAGGAAACAGAAAAGAGAAGTTGAAGGAAGGAGAGAGGAGGGAAGGTGAAGCACAATACAAGAGTCACTCTTGGGAGTGGTTTTCTCCTCGCTGCCCTTTTGAGTGACACATGTCACCTGAAGGATGTGTCCCTGTGTGGAGGGCTGCAGCAGGCATATCCAAGAGGGCTCCAGAGCCACAGGCCTCCAAGAGGCAGGGCTCCACGCTGTCCTGAGGCTTTGTGACAATGGAGACAACAGCAGATGCAGCAGGAGGTCACTCGGAGTCAAGTCCAAACCTAAACTTCCTGAATGCTTCTGGGGCTGATCACTGAGACTCACGCTCCCCGGAGTGCATCTCCTTCCCAAACTCAGGGCACAGAATCAAGCTGTCCCTCTCTTCACTCCTCTCCTACCCTGCCTGGCCTCAGCCTGCACCAACCACACCTGGCACCTTGCCAGCAGGGACAGTGCCTTCTGGAAGAGGGAGAGTCCAGGGCAAGGAGGCTGCAGGAGGGCTTACCCATGGCTGTGAGGGTGGTCCAGGCTATAAATCCAAGACCTGGGCACAGGCACTGGGCCAGGAGATTCACTTTAGATAGCAGGGGCCATAGGAGGGAGGACTGCCTGAGAAAGACCTTGTGCGCCCTCCAGACCTTGGCAAGACGTGGGAGCTGTGCCCGGAAGCCTCATACAAATGGAATTCATTCCATGGCAGCACCAGCACTGCACTTCCAAGTCTCCCCATCCTTGTGAGTTTGACCAGAAAGTGACTGTGTTGTGCAAACCCCATCCTTAAAGGAAAGTCCACTTTGGTTTTTATCTTGAGTCTGCTGATGTGTGGACTTGGCCATGAATTTGACCCTCAAGCCTTAGTCTTGTTCTCTGCAAAATGGAAAGAACCCTTTATCCCCCTCTGTAGAAGGTAGAAGTTGTGCATTTGAGCTCCTAATTCAGACAAGCTCCTTCCCCTTTGTGTTGCCAGCACTGCTCTTCTGCATAATTCACAACGTGACATGTCCTTCACTTGTGACATTCATTACATTGGAAGGTCAATGGAGGCTGGAAGGGCAGCTTGGGAAAAACAATGCCAGGTTCCCAAGAGTTGATGGTTCTGTTTTTGTTGGCTTTTTTATGCCTTAAGCTTGGATGTATTGGATATGTTGCTATACCTGAGTCACTTATCTTAGTTGCCTAGTCTTTAAAATGGGAATGATACACCTTCTTTTCCATAGAGGCATTGTGATAATAAACTACCCGATGAATAAAAAAAGATTTTGGATCCAAAATAAGTGCTCAATAACTGAGCCATATTTTTAATAACTAATTAACTGCCTGGAGGCAAAATAAAACCACAGGGATGGTAATGTGCTTGAACACTGGATATTGATGTGAGGAATTATTCATCTCCCCATATGAACAGGGAAATTAAATTCAGAAATGTGACCAGATTTGGCCAAGCTGTGTAACCCGACATCACTGGTTTGGAGAATGAACTCCCATCTGAGATGATGAGAAACTGCTCCCAGGTTGACTTCATGACAAGATAGTTTATTTGCTAGGAAGGAAGATGGGCAGATGGAAAAGCTAGTACACAGAGTGACGCACAATATCTGGGCAGATGACAGTGTGATGCCATTAGACCTTTGCAGGGGGACCTTACTCAAGGCCACCACCAAATCCTAGGCAGTGTAGACCAATGGACAGAGCAGCTATATTGAAAGTAGAGAATCCCTAATTCAAATCCTCTCTTAACCACCTCCTTGCTGATCTTGAGAAACTTACTTAAACTCTTCGAGCTTCCATCTTCTCAGGCTCCAAGATGGAAATAAATGCCTATTTCAAATGTGTCTTAAGGATTAGAGGAAATAGTAGCTTATTAACTTATTGATCACTTTTCTTTTCCTTCTTGCTCACTTCTGTGAAATAAGCTACTAGACTAATCCTGTGAAATAAAAGAGACCTTACCTTTATCAATGGCTGGTGGCTGGACACTAGATGACCTTAGAGACATGGTATCAATTTATAATCAAGATGTCAGAGTGAACTGAGGCAAGAAGCCCCACCCCTTCAACATTAGAAATGTCAGACTAACACCATTTTAATTAAAAAAATAAATACTGAACTTACTGAAAATCTAGAGAGCCTCCAGAGGCCATGATTGAGGAAAGAGGACTTTTTAGATGCTTTCCATCTCACAAGAAAAAGTAAATCCCAAGGCTGGATCCACCTGAGTCACTATGGAAGCCCATGCCTACCTAGAACATCAACTTCTGGTCTATACAAAATCCTCGGTCAACTCAGAGTCATGATGACTGGTGTGTAACTCTTACAGATACAAGAAAGTAGATTCAGACCCTACCGAAAAATTAATCCTAAAGCATCCAGAAAACTCCATCATCCATAATTTTGCACTCTGCTGCTTTCTTTTACCCCATGTTTTACTATGTGGATTGGGAAATGATTGTTCTGAGTTTCATGATCACTCAGAATTGTTCAACCATTTTTTTTCTACATTACTCATCTTTGGAGGGGAATGAGAGACTCTCTCCAAGAAAAGAATGAAATAATCCATGGCTTTTAGGAACCATGTCTGTTTTCAGGGAGAAGAGGGAGAGTAGGACTATCATTGTGGAGGGTGTGAGAGTCACAGAATGAAGGTGGAGTGAGGTCAGAGGACAGTGATGAATAGAAAGGAGAAAAGCCCTGGGGTTCAGATGACAAGAGCTGTTTCTCCAGGTGAACAGAGGAGGGCCCTGCCACTGCCTCCATTCGGGCCACACTGGATTAACCATCCACATAGAGTCTGAAGACAGAATGATGTGATCTGAGCCCTGAAGGGAAGAGAATTAGAGTTAGCCAAAAGCTCTGTATCTGCCTGGAAATATATGATTACTGGGGTCATATGGATTTAAACTGTTAAAAAGGAACCCTCTTCTCAAAACATATTTCTATAAAGGAGAAGACCTCAAAGGCTTAGTGAGAACGCTGTTTCAAGACTCATGGAAATGTGCTCAACTCAGATTTCCAGCTGAAAAAGAAGCTTCCAAGTCTGTTCTGAATAGAATAATGAAAATGAAATAAAATACTTCTTTGGACCCCAGCTTGATCACTTGCTAGTGGCATGCCCCAAGTACAGCACTTTATTTTTGAACCTAAATTTCCTCCTGAAAGAGTACACCTTCCATTAGGAAAGTCATGTGAATTAAATGAAATAATGTATTTAAACCTTTATTAATAAAGGATGGTTTACCTTAAACTCTAGATAGATGGCCAGGTTGTGATTAGGATTATTGAGGCAGGACCAGAGATGTTTCTCCAAGATGCTAACCAGTTGCCTCATGACCTGATGGTGACTTCCCTTTGTAAATTTGAACTTGGAGTTGAAGTGGTCAAGTGCATGGAAGTTCTTGTTGTAGACAGCACAGGGTTGAACCCCAGGTCAGGTATGTATCAAGGAATGAATTGGGACATATTATGTAACTTCACTGAGCCTCATTTTTCTAATACAGAAAATGGGGATGATGACAGTACATACCTCATGGAAAACTATGGGGAAAATGGTGATTATTATTTATTTATTTATTTATTTATTTATTTATTTATTTATTGGTACTGGGGATTGAACCCAGGGGTACTCCACCACTGAGCCACATCCCCAGCCCTATTTTGTATTTTATTTAGAGACAGGATCTCACTGAGTTGCTGAGGGTCTCACTAAGTTGCTGAGGCTGGCTTTGAACTCGCGATCCTCCTGCCTCAACCTCCCAAGTGCTGGGATTACAGGCATGCGCCATGGCGCCCGGCTGATTATTGCTAATTTAAAGAAGACAGTTCTGTGATTGTAGATGTGGTCTCCTGGGTCAGATCCAAGGTCCTACTGCTTTCCCAGCACCACAGCTTGTATATTTTTCCTTTTCCTATACTTTTTTCATTTTTCCCATCCCCATATTAGGAGGAGGCACATCAAGGGTCACACACCCATGAAACTCACATCCCATACGAGGGACCTCATTTAAGCAACTTGCAGGTGCTCACATGCAGATGGTGCTGCCATGGTTGCTACCTCATAACTGTCATGCAATTCCCCACTGCTTCAGGGCACAGCCCAACTATTAGCAGCTAAAACATAATTAATGTTATTAGGGGCAATGAGAAGAAGGGGACCACATAATTATCCAAGGGTAAAATCAACCTCCAGTAAACAATCCCAGCTAATTGTCCCCAAAAGAGAAGCTTCCATATGCCCACCCACTTCTCCCATTCCTTTTGAAATCCATTTCAGAAAGACAGAGACATAAATATAGTTTAGAGCTCAAATAAGTGGAAAGTAAATCAAAATATTTAAAGGGAAGGAATCTCTGATTCATGTGCCTCTGATTGCAGCTTGTAATTGCTCCTCTCATGTGAATGGGCTTCCTGGGCAAGATGGGGAAGCAGTGGCCAGGTGCAGGGCTCTCCCTCACGTGACTGTGGGTACCAGCCTTGAAAGTCACCAGCAGAGCGCCAGAGACCAAAGAAGGAAGAGGAGTGAGCATATCCACAGGTATGTTTGGGGCATTGGAATACTGAAACCAAAGAATAGGGAAGGCAGGCTCCATAGTGGTTCAGAACCCAAATTGTGAGGGGGACAGACCTGGGGTCATTCCACCACTTTCTGTGTGTCCTTAGCTAAGTAACTGAATCCTTGGTAAGAACCCATCTCCCACCTATGAAATTCCATGAGACCAACAAGAGAATTAAATCAGAGCGTGGTTATCCATCACTTAGCACCAGCTCCCCACATCTTACATGAAATATGTTGCTGCAAGGCTGAAGAGAAACCATTGAAGTTCTTATGAAACCCAAGTAGAATTTTACAAGAGCATGGTGGCTAGAGAGGAGAAAACCTGGGTGACTGTGGAGGTCCTGACGCCATGCCTGGCAAAAATGGCATCTGCTGGTAGTCATGACTTTATTGCAAAAACAGAACATGTACTAATATCAGGAACAATAACAACCATGTTGAGTGGCCCAGGTCAGTTTGCTGAGAATGAAACGACTGTAGAGAGATCCCTCTGCATGTGTTATCAAAAGCATGCATTTATTTTACCTACAAGGTTACTACACTGGGCTGGGGATATAGCTCAGTTGGTAAAGCATTCGCCTCGCAAGCACAAGGCCCTGGGTTCAATCTCCAGCACCGCAAAAAAAAGGTCTCTACGCTAAGAGTTCCACCGAGAGTCCCCAATTCCCAATTGCACTGGAACAGCTGATATCTGAAAACTTCCTAGATTGCTGAATAAAATAAATTTTTATAAGCTGTTACCATTTTCAGCATTTATTACCTGCAGTTCAGTTGGTAATCTTTTCATATACTATGTCGTCTATAAGCAATTAATCATAGAGTTCACTGCAAAGCAGATTATATTCCATTCTTCAGCATAACAATCAGAGTTGAATTATGTTTGCTACATCAACAAATTCAGAACACTTTCATAAACTAAGAAATAAACAAATATGCCAATTGAGGAAAAAGAAAGAAAGACATCTCAGGGCCAGAGGGAGCTGGTTCTTGCAGTTTTCAGAACTCAAGGGTCTCAACACCCAGGCCAGTGCTGTTCCCTGACCAGAACAGTCTCAGTCATTCCAACTCTTGGGCTGAACTAGCTTTGGGGAGTTAAACTGGTTCGATTTTGGAGATAGCCATCAGTTGAGTGACCTCAGAGACACTGTGAGACCCCAGGTATCCTGAGAGGATTCTCACCTCTCTCCTGATCTGAAGTTCTCCATTCTTTTTGAGTCAGACAAGGGAAGAACAGCACTAATGACTCTTGAATCCCATCCTAGGCAAATACTGTTCTTGGTATGGTAAATATATCTCCTGTTCATGCTTCATAACTTCTCTATGAGGTGAGTATTGCTATCCCCAATCTTCAGGTGAAGAAACTGAGGTACAGAGACTGTCACATGCTAAGAGACAATCGTGGATTGAATTCATACCTCCAAAAACTCATATGTCAAGGTCTTAACCCCAAGTTTTAGAAGTTCAAAAATAAATAGAGTCATTGTAGACACATTTATAAATAGAGTCATTGTAGACACAACTAGTAGAGCATGGTGACAACCCATGTCATTATAAAAAGAGGGAATTTGGACCCAGAGGCATGCCCTAGGGAGAATGCCAGGTAAAGATGGAGGCAATGATAGGGGATACAACTACAAGCCAAGGAATACCAAAGATTTCCAGAAAGCCACTGAAAGCCGGGGAGAGGCATGGAGCAGATTCTTCCTCACTGCCCTCAGAAGTCAACAAACCTGCCAACACTTTGATCCTGGAGTTCTGGACTCCAAACCTACGATAATGAACTCCTGTCATTTAAACCATCAGTATATGGTACTTTGTTACGGCAGCCCAAGTACTGTGGACCCACAGATGGCTACTTAGCCACTAACCTGGAAGTCATTTCTGATCCCTTGCTTGCTCTGTTCCTCTAATTTGATCCATGTTTAAGCAAATCCTATTGGTATCTTTCCCCCTTAATATTTCTCAAGTGCATTACCTCTCTTCATCTCCATTGCCACTGCCATGATCCATGCCACCAGCATCCCTCACCTGGATCATCGTAATTACTTAAAATCAGATTTCCCTAAATCTTGCTCTGTTTCACCACAAATCCATTCTCCTTATGACATCCAAGGTAATCTTCCTCAAATAAGTAAAATCTCAACATTATCTTGCTTGAAAGTCTCACAACAGGTCCCAAGTCCGCTTGGGATGAAATCCAAAGTTTTGGCTGGGCCAGCAATCCCCGTCCTTGTCCCAATCCCACCTCATTTCACCTGTGATTTCTGTGCTTCATCCAAACTCACTTACTTTCAGTTATTCACGCTCATCAAGCTCATAACTCTCTCGTAGTCATGGTGCACATTGGTCCTTTTGGTAGGAATGGATTCCCACCCATTTGCCTCTTCTTTTCTTTCTAGATAACTCCAAAGTAGCCCTCCACTCCCAACCTGCAGGACTCCGAAAGAAGGTGATCCCTGACCACCATCTCTCCCTAAACGATTCCCACCTTGTTATTCTCTGACTGGGTCCTGATTTTGTTTTGCTCCTTAGACCTTATTACAGTTTGTATCAATGTGCTATTTAACAGACAGACTTCCCAAGGAGACCCTATGAGGACGGGGCCCTCATGTTTGGCTCACCATTCTATTCCCAATCCTGAGGACACAGTGCTTAGAATATTGGCAAGCAATACACAGCTGTTGAATGAATGAATGAAAGTCAGCACTGGCATGCAAGCTGGATTTTATTTGATGAATGCTCTTTCACCATAGCATATAGGCAATCGCCTTTTGAAGTTCATGATTAAAATTAAGTCATTCCATAACTTTTCTTCCAACTCTAAGGAGGAGCTTGATGGAGACCAACCTTCCTACTGAAAGCAACTTGAAAACCTGGGCTAAAGTAGAAAGCAAAAAAGGAGTCTGTCTGATGGTGTCAGAGAAAAGTCCAGGCAGTCAGGTCTTGAGAGCATGAGATCCCAAAGAGAAGGGATTTAAAGAGATGTGAGTCTTGCTCCTCCTTGTACCTTAAGATATTTGCTGAGTCACAAACTGGGTGGGAGTGAAAGGCCAAGAAAGCAGGCAGAGGCCGCTGATGAAACACTCACTCTCCCGGAGCAGGAGAGACAAAGACTGGCATTCACACACCCAGAAAGAGGGACCCTGGTGAACATCCATGTTTCCAGTTAAGACCAAGAGCAAGGACAAACCGCAGTGCTCACCAGCTCTCAGTTCAGAGCGATTTCAACCATGACTGGACAATCATGAGCTGCTCCTTCTCTGTTGGCCAGAAGAAAACCAAGTCTCCTCCGAAGAAAGTTGACATCATCAAGAACCTCTAGAATTTTCATAGATGACACCCAACATTTTTCTCATTGATACTCTAAAAACTCCAGCATCTTCAAAGAAAATGTGATGAGAATTTTATCTAAGACTGGTCCAGGCAGATCCCAGGGGCAGAGGACAGAGTAAGGAGAAAGGTCCCAGGTGACCAGACAAAGTTGACAATTCCAGGTTGTTCACTGGGGGCTCAGAGGACCAGGATTTCCCATTGCAGGTGGAAAGCAGAACACTGTGCTGTCCACACGCAGAGACGAGGAGACTCAGCAGTGTGCATGCAGAGCCGTCAGCAAAGGGACTTCTCCTCTTTTGACCAACTAGAAAATGGGATTCAAATTATTAGAATAGTTAGATGCCAAAGCTGTAACCCTAACCCTAACCTTTACCATCTTTGCTTCCACTGACTAAGGCCCCAAGACAGGAAATGATCTTACTGTGACTATACAAAAGATTCCTTTGGTTCTTGAACCCAGATAACCAGGCTCCCTGTTCAGTCGGGCTCCACCGCCTCACCACAGATCCAAGCTCAGATAGCTCTAGTGAGCAGCCCTTCGCCCCTGCAAACAACCCCACCAGGACTATAAATGTCACGTTCAACATCAGGTAACAAATGTGATTCCTCCTCGGTAAAGAGCCTGAATGGGAGACTACCTTGGGATTCCCGTGGAATTAAATTCTTCATCTCCCCAAGGATGCCACAGCAATTTCCCATTTATAGTGTTGTTGTAATAAATACAGAGGAAGTCATAATTCACTGTTATTATTTAAAATAGTCATGAAATCCTGGCTTTTATAATGACAGGTCAGGCAGGATGTTTTCTGTTGAGTAGCAGCTGGCCCTTCACAAATGCAAAGTGGGCACTTCCATCTATATGGTACCTTGAAAAATAAAGATGGAGCCTCTGAGGTGGGGAAAGGGCCTCCAGTGGGTATCAGGAGGGCTGGATCCTCGTCCTTGCTTTGACCCTTTTTGGCCAAGGAGCTCTGAGTGCTTCGCTTCACTTTGGAATAACGACAGCACTGGTGGAGCACTGGGATGACAACTCACCAGTCTTCTCGTAACAACTCCCGTGATGACCTCCTGCAGTGGGGACTGAGGAGGTGGAGGCTGGGGGCAAGGGTGTTGGCTTAGGGCCACAGAACTGGGATGACAGCTGGGATTCAAACTCAATTACAAGGCATTTGGTTCTACAATCATTTTTGTTTTATTGTCTTGTGTTTGGTTTTGTTTGTTTTTACAAATGTCCTGTTGCCTTAGCTGCCACCCAGTTTGGGTTCCGTCCCTCACATATCTAAACAACCCAGACCCAGTAATTCTGCAAATCTTTATGGGCATGCCTTCTCATCGACATCTTTGACTTTGAATCTGCAAATACTGTCTCTGCACATCTCACAGCAATCTCCAAGGAAACACTCAGGCCCGATGGATCCAAAGAAGAGAAAGGAAAAGTGGAACTAGAAGACTTGGGGGTTTAGTCACTTTCAAAACAATCGGAGGGGTCACGGGAGGAGTCATCACACACAGTCTGCCTCACCCTCACCGCACCCATCTGTCTGGCTCTCTCGACCCTTCCAGCTTCTCCGTTCTTCCCCCCAAACCCAGAATGTCTTGAGAACTGCACGTTTGGTTCTTTCTCAAGAGGATTGAGATTGGCCAGATTCGTGGACTGCCAGACTCACCTGCCCAAGCTTCTCATCCAAGACGACCCTGAGTTCTCTCTGAATGGAAATCTCGAACATTTGTGGAAAAAAAAACAAATCTTTTTCTATACCTCACATGCAGAATGAAGGGGTTAAGAGATCCAAGATTCTCAAAGTGGTTTTTTTAAACCCTAAGACCATAAACTATTGCTAGTATTTCCAAAAGTCAGATAAACATTGCACGTCTATCCACAATAGGAATCTACAGTGTTGGATATACTTGTTTGGGGTTAAAAATTGTAATGGCTCTGAGTTATGTATCTGTGATTTTCTCATGCTCATCAAAAACTCTGATAGACAACAATTTATGTTTCTGGTTAATTAAAAGAGTTCACATAAATCCTTATTAACATTTACTCATTCAATTAACATTTATCGATCAATTACTCTATGCCAGGCTGTGAATTCAGCAATAAATAAGATGAAGTCCCTCCCTCCAAGGTGGTGACAGACAGTATATAAGCGAATACATTTGCATAGCAGTGTTAGATGGTGACTTGGGGACTTGGAATTTTGAGATATATTCCTAAGTCTCCCATTCAAGCCCAAAGTGAATATTTCCAATTAGTTTTACAAGTCCTTCGGCAATGGTTGTAACCTCAAAACACATTCCAACTGGGACGTGAGCCCAGGTGAGATTTGGTGTTCAGTTTTCACTGGATTATGAATAGGAAAATAGTTCTTCTGGGGATATGTAATGCTACTTCAGCAAATACTCCGAGCTGCATTACAGGGCTAATTCAGTGTCTGATTTACATACAATACATCTTGAATCTTAATTTAGACCTGAATGCCAAAACCTTTCCCACTGAAAGGGAAGAGGGCAGAGGAAGAGGACTCAGAAAGAGCAAAATGCCTGCAAATTCCTCCCTTGCTTTCTCTAATCTCCACAGAAGCACAATTAACCAGGCGGCCCCTTCCCACTGCTTTCTCTGCCCCCGCTCAGAGATGAGCTTTTTCCGGGCACAATCAAGTGCTTTCAAAGCTTAAAAGTCACAGCTTTTAAATGAATGTAGCCTGTCCATTTCCCTTTCATTCAGAACATGAGGAAAAGAGATTGTTCTCTGTCAAGTGAATAAGACACAAAAAAATGGAAGAGCATCTATATTTCGAGAACAGATAAGTAACTAGGGAGATGTTTAGAGAAATTGGACTCTGAGCATCCTTTCAAGAGTCCAGAGACTCATAGTGGTAGAGTTGGAGAGAAATTTAGAAAACTTTGAGCTCACTTTTGTGCATTGACACAAGGGGAAACTGAGTCTCCCAAATGAAAAACCAATCTTTCATGGTCACATGGTTGGTTGGAGGTGGAACAAAGAATAGAACTCTGACCCTTTCTCTGGTGCTCTTTCTGTCACATCAGACTATTTCTGCATTTCCTTTCTTCATTAATCATGGCCTATGTTGTTTTTATTAATTGATTCCAGCAGTCCTCTCTTTGGTATTAACCCAAATATTCTCTAATTTGCAAAGAAAAGTCTCTATTCCATGTGCTTCAAGAAGTCATCCTAGGAACTGGAGAAATAATTTCTGCTTTGTTTACTAAAATCACCGCATTTGTAATCTGAGTCACGCATTTGTTTGTGTTATATTTTGCAAAGGACAATTTACAATTTAAATTGTCTTAAGCAAAAGAAAAAAGAGACATTTTGTTAGCTACAAATCTGAAAAATTCAGCAGTCGATTGCTCTTCAGGCAAGACTTGGGTGCGGGACTCAAATGACAGCATGAGGAGCCAGCAGGATTTTCCCCATCTCTCCCTGGGGCTCCTCTCTCAGGCAGTGTCTCTGCCTCTGGAGGGCAAAAAGTTTGGGCAGTTCTGTGCAGAAACTTGACCTCTCAGCACCAGTTGAAAGCAGATTCCAGCAGCTCTTTGGAATTCTCCAGTAGGAAGAGTCATTAGCTGTGACTGGTCACATAGGCCTGGGGTACTCACCTCCTTCTGGACCCAGAGATAACTGTCATCATCAGACAGCTGCAGTGCCAGCATAGGGACACTTGGCTCTTATCATGTGGCTTATGGACAATGTGTGCATGGTGTTCGTGGTGAACAGAGACACTGACAAGAATCACTAAAGTTAGTTTTTCCAGCAGTGATGCTGGATTTTTGGAAGCTTCCTGAGTTCTGGTACAACCTCATTCCTGACAGGGCCAATTCCATCACCACCACCCCAAAAACATCTTTCAGGAGAAATCGAGGTATCTTTTTTTTTAGAAGCTGTATTCTCTGAACATCCCACAACACATTGTCTCCTGGTATATTCTGCCAGGAGTAATACATCTTCCAAGCTTAAAAGAGTAACCTTGAACCTCTTCAAGTGTTCAATTCAGAAAATACCTTTGTGGCAAAGTTTTGGTAACATTATGCCCATCTCTGAACCAGTCACTGTAGCCACAGACTTGTGATTCTCCAATTGATGAGGTCTGGGACACATGGCTACCAAAGGAGCTCCACATGGTTACACTGCA
Organism: Glaucomys volans; assembly: GCA_020662805.1. NCBI lineage: Eukaryota > Metazoa > Chordata > Mammalia > Rodentia > Sciuridae > Glaucomys > Glaucomys volans. The sequence continues at coordinate 3,519 of JAJEJO010003322.1, read as the reverse complement.
CAAATGACTACAGTGAGGAATACTCCCCCGGACCCGCAAGGGGGCAGGGTTACTAGGAATGGAACCCTGGAGGGAAAAAGCACTGAGCCACATCCCCGGTCATATATAGATATATATTTTCCTTTTTTTTTTTTGACACAAGATCTTGCTAAGTTGTTTTGGTCCACCCTAAGTTGATGAAACTGGCCTCGAACTTGCAATCCTCCTGCCTCCACCTCCCAAGTCACTTGGTTTACAATGGATAATTTTAACTGCATTTTTTTTATAGAGAATGTCAAACAGCTCCTAAGAGCATACAGGGTGGAATGGTAATTCCACCAAGGAAAACTAGGGTCTGTTGCCTGAAAAAGAAGAAATGGAATGTTGGAGCTGGGAAGAAAAATTGAATTATATCAAAAGCTGTGTTCTCCCATTATTTCATATGTATAAACCTTGCTTCTCCCAGATTTAGTTTAGGCTCCTTCAGGGTGACACAGAGCTCAGGATCAAGTCTATAGTCAATATATTCTAGTTGATTCATCAAAAGCAAATATTTATTTGGACAGAAAACAATGCTATTATGCATGGAGAGGTCATAAAGACCAGACGTTGCTCCAGATCTGGGACTACAGTGTGGTATAACAAGCATATCCTGAATACCTGCCATATGCCAAGCATGGTACCATCCCTGCCCTTAAAGCACATCACTTAGCGGAGTAGAAATGTAATGTCATTGGCTGGGGGTCTACCATATGCCTATGATCCATGCACAATACTTCTATATCTTAGAAAAACCCAGGCAAGGTATGATATATTACATTAATATGATCTGATATGATATTTAAAAGATAATCAAAGCCAGCATCAAATAAAATGTTAAGCATGTCCAAAAATCACACAGCTAGTAAGTAGCAGAGAGAATTCCAGTTGTGAGGTGGCTCAGAGTTGGTTCTGATAATCCAGATATGCAGATATTCAAATAGTTTTTTAAAAATCCGCTGTAGAAGTACTTTCAGTGTTTGAGCAGTCTCGGTTTTCTGGAGAATTCTGAGAAGCCCTTAAGATCCCATTGCTTGCTAAGAAAAACTCTCTTTTTCCCTCTCTCTTGTGCATCCCTTTAATTTTACTTTTGAATAAATTGCATCCTCTACCCTTTCTACACAAACCCCAAAGTCATACCATTAGAGAGCTCAGTGCCAAATAAATACAATGCATTATAATTACCACTTTTGTCATGATGCTTTTTTTTTTTCTTTAATGGAGCATGGTCTTTGTGGCCACTGAACACTACTTCTAGTTGATTAGGCTCTTAGTATTTAATAAGCTTCAATAGGAAATGAGTAAAATTAGTACAGCATCTTGAATAATGAGCTGTTAATGCATTTTTAATGACTAAGATGTTCTGACAAGAAACTTGTTGATTTTTGTCACTATAATGTTATTGAAAAAATGATCTGCATGTAGACTGGATGGTGCTTTATTATGTGAAGAGCAATGATGTTTTAGTACATTCAGATCTCTGTTTTAGAGGACAATTTGGTTTAGGAAAGTTGTCAAAGAAGAGAAAAAATGTAGAGATCATCTTTATAGTGTTCTGTTGGAAGGAAAAAATGCCTCCTTTGTACCTTGCTTATAGTTGCTATTAACCCATTTTACAGATGGAAAGACTTGACCTCTTTTTTTCCCTCTCACTTGCTCTCACTAAACCAGAAGGATCATTTCCACCCTACTCTGACCTTCAGCACAATCATGGAGTTGCTCACCATTTTTTGTTGTTGTTAGTAGTAAGAGATCATTTAACCTCTCTGGGCCTCAGTTTCTTCATCTGTTAAATGGAGACAATAGGTGCATGTGTCACAGGATGTTGTAAGAATCAAATGAGATAGCTCATGTGAAGCACCATTAGCACCTTCCCTTCTTTGTTCCCTAGACCAAGTCAATTAATGTCCCCTAGATATTACTTTTTTGGGAAGTTTTACATTTTAGTAGTGTTTAATACTTTACCTGAATTGTGAGTTTCCTAAGGTCAGGGATTGCATTTTTCACATTTTATTTTTTATTTCTTGCATTTAGCACAATGTTGGGCTCAAAGCAGGTGCACTATAAACACCTGCTGAAAGATCGCTTCCAAGGTGCCTTCCAATGTTCACCTGCCAGAACAGCTTGCAACAGACATCTCCCAAGGAGAAGAAGAAAGCAAATTTATTCCTGAAGTCTCTGTCTCCAGCTCTTTTCTTTCTTTTTTCTAAATTTGTAGTATATATTTCTTTGCAATTTTTAAATGTAAGGCCATTTATTAAAATAGACAAATCACAAAATGAAAATGAAAGCTACAGAAAAACAGAATTTTTCACCACCAAATATATTAGCACAACCTTAAAAATAATTTAGAAAAGAGTGTTGGAAAATATATGTGGCAGATTTGCATCCCATTAACTAAGACGATGTCAAGTCATAATTCTAAATAAATCTTTTCAAAATATAAGATTAACAAGTCGTTCTCAGTGTATATGTAAATTGTTTTATCACACCTTCATTCAACACTAACTTTTGAAAGTGTGTCCTTTAAAAAGACATAGCAATTTTTTATTCTGTAAGTTTCGTCTCTTGCTCTTTTTGTTGAACCGTGGCTCAGACAGAATTTCAGGCTTCAAGTTAAGCACAAACTGCCTCATCCCTTGGCCATTTACTATGAGATCAACATTTTGCTATTCCATGACACTAATGAATTTAATTGTAATGGATCTATGGTTAGACACCATCTTTCCAGGAAAAATGTAGCCTCAGATGTTTCCTGGGGGTAAATTAGGAAAGTAATATTAAATAGAACCGACACAAGAAAAGAAGAAAAGCAACTGCAAGGTATTCAGCATTTGGGCAAGTAATCTTTTCTTTTAGATGGGGATTTTTGTTCCCTAAGTGGATTGGGATTTCTATCATTGGGAAAAGAAGAAAGGAAGTATATTGGTTGGTGATGATGATGATGATGATGATGATGATGATGGACATAGTAGTTGCCATTTTTTAGCATTATCACATTCGGGTACTACATCAAGCAGATCGTATGCATTGTTTTATTTCATCTTCATAACACTAAGAAGTGAGTGTCGTTATCATTCTCATTTCAAATGAAAAAAATGAAGCTTAATGAAGTTAATTCCCTTGACAAAGTCATACAGCTAATAAGTACTAGAAGCAGAATTGGAATTTAGTTCTGATGACTTTTAAAAACAGCATACTTAACCAATTACCTAGCTCAATTATGAACTTTTCCCTTTGTCTAATGCAAACAATAAATTAAATAGTAATTTGATTTTAAAAATTATTATGTGGGTCTGAGCCCTCGGACCTAAGCCCACCCCTTCCCACGGGGACACGGTGCTGCGGCTCCGGGTGAGATTTGGCTGGGAGCGGAGCTGTTTGCCAGCTCCAGCGGGGAATTTGGGCCCGTTGGTGCCATTCTACAGCTTCCCTGGCGGAGAGACTCCATCTTGAGCTGTCTGAGCCCTCGGAACTAAGCTCAGCCCCTCCTGCGGGGAC
>JAJEJO010003321.1:14416-41720 GCA_020662805.1 Glaucomys volans | reverse complement strand
TTATTTACACAAGCGCAAACATTTTCTATCTTTTCAGTGCACACCTGTAATCCCAGCAGCTTGGGTGGCTGAATCAGGAGGACTGGGAGTTCAAAGCCTCAGGAAAAGCAATATGCTAATAAGCACCTAAGACAGACCCTATCTCTCAATCAAATACAAAACAGGGCTGGGGATGTACCTCAATTGTTGAGTGCCTGAGTTCAAACCCAGGTATCAAAAAAATAAAATTGAATTGGAAAGAACCTTAGCCAATGTGAAAAATTCCCAGTTGATGTTAGAAATTGCTAAAAAGGAAAACCAGATATTGGGAATAACACTGTGTCAGCATGTTGCCAAGGTGACTCAACTGAGAGAACTAACTAGTTGATGAACAATTGGTTGATTCTGTATTTTGGCTATGGTGAAATATGCAACAATGAATGTGGGAGTAGAGAATCTTACACAAGTGTGTGGCAAAACTGCTGTCAGATCTCAGTGTGGACACTGCTGGCTGCAAGCCTGGGAATAATCTTACCATATCACTTCTGAACATTTATGATAAAGAGTGTCAATAGGCCCCAGCCCCTCCCCACACTTCCATTATGAGCTACCTACACAAATTGGAGACAAACACATTTTGACAGATTCAGTGTCATTTTCTACAATTTCTACAAACAGGAGAAAACCACAGAGCCAGACAGACCCTAAGAAAATGTTTTGCCTTCAAAAGATTCTCCACATAGTGATTATAGGGCATGGAGGGAGAATCCACACCTAAGATCCTTTCTACCCTTTCAAAACAGGTTATTGATGCTGAATGTGAAAACATGATTATAACAAAGACAAATGTAAGTTAGATAACACAATTTATATTCCTTATGTGAGAAGAACATCTAAGAAGAATCTACCACTTTCTAAGACAATATCACCCCCAGCCACAGATAAGTGTTGCTACGAGACAGCTCATCAGAAACAGTGCACCTATCTCTGAAACAGAAAATAAGTGGTGTGTACATGTATTTTGTTCTTCAAAAATACAAAACAGAACACACGCCTGAAAAACTTTCCAGAACAGCTGATATGAAAGACAAAGAGCTCCTCAAGAAAATAAAGAAAGCAATTGATAAGATCCCTGCTGCCACTGAGGATTCAGAGGAACAAGCTTCATGGCCTGGCCTGTCAGCTTGTCACAGCACGAGTGTTCAAGTGAAAAGCAATGTTGTCTGTGATGGCCCCTTTCTAAATTCTGACAATGTCAACAGGAGCATTTCTTCTTTTTCAACACTCCCTTCTGGTGATGAACAAGATTTCAGAAATGGCCTCACAGCATTGGACATAATTATGGACTGTTCTTATGGAGAAATTAATTGAAAAGGAAATTGAGCCAGGTTTAGTGGCACATGCCTGTAATCCCAGATGTTCAGGAGGCTGAGGCAGGAGGATTGAGAGGTCAAAGTCAGCTTCAGCAACAGCAAGGCCCTTAGCAACTCATTGAGACCCTGTCTCTAAATAAAATACAAAATAGGACTGGGGATGTGGCTGAGTGTTTCAATGCCCCTGAGTTCAACCCATGATACCAAAAAATAAATAAATTGAGCTTTCTTTTTTTAAGATTAGAACTTTCAATATCAAAGGTATGTTTGGAGTTTCCATAGAAAAATAACATTATATTGTTATTAGGTATGAAATAATACATTTTATGTACAATAAATTTACTATTGGAATATTTCAATACTTTGGAGTCCATCAAAACAAGTCATCGTAACAACCACTATGACAAAAATGTAGATAACTAGGATTGCACTGTGTTATTTTAGTACTTATCAATTTGATTCTTTTACTAATATTTAACTGTGGGGTTAAAAGTTCAAATTAAAAGGATTTTCTGATTGCTCAAAAAGAAGTGAGTCTCTGGAAGTAACTATTCTATTCAGACGAGTTCCTTTTCTGTTTCAGGACATATATATGTTTCTCAATGACATTGTTATTGTATGGAATGATCTGTACAGGGCAGTGCTGTTGGGGAGATGTAAAAATATATCTTTTACAAGAAAAAGTGCTAGTTAATGCCACTTTTTAAAACACATTGATAATATTTTCAATCAACATGAAGTTTGTAAAAATCCTGGGTGTGTTTTTTATTTCCCCTGAATGCATGTTCTAAGGCCTTGAAAAAATAAGTGAGATTGACAAATGCTAAACCAAAGTATTGCTTTTCAAAATTTGTTGTTTTTATTTTAATGGAAAGAACTGTTTGGGGTTTTATCCCTCAAATGGTGCCTAAGAACTACTGATGCTCAAAACACTAGAAAACTCATCCTAGTAGGAACATAACTCAACAGCGTAAAAGCTATATATGCTGAAACCAAAGCCAACATAATTCTAAATGGAGACTAATTGAAACCATTCCCTCTCAAAATTGACACAGAACAGGAATGCCCTCCTTCTCCACTTCTGTTCAACAATGTCCTGGAAACCCTAGCTAGAGCAATAAAGCAAAAGAAAGAACTTAAAAGGATATGGAAATGAAGAACTCAAACTAAACGTATTTGCTAATCATATTTTGAAGACCCAAAAAAGTCCACCAGAAATCTTCTGAAACTCAAAAAAATTCAGAAGGTTATAAAATTAACACCCATGAATCAATTATATTCCTATATTCCAATGATGAATCAGTTGAAAGAGCAATCAGGAAAACTATTCCATTAAAAGTAACCTCAAGAAAATAAAGTAGTTGGGACTCAACCTAGCAAGAGGTGAAAGCCTCTACGATGAAAACTACAGAACACTAAAGAAAGAAATTGAAGTAGAACTTAGGAGATGGAAAGATCTCCCATGTGCTTGGATTGTCAGAATTGATAGCAAACATGGCCAGACTACAAAAAGTGCTATGCAGTTTTAATCCAATTCCCATCAAAATTCCAATGACATCCTTCATAGAAATTGAAAAAGCAGCTGGAAGAGTGAGAGGCCCAGAATAGTCATAGCTATTGCTAGTGAGATAAATGAGCAGGAGGCATCACATTCCCAGACCTTAAATTATGCTACAGAGTTATAGTAGCAAAAACAGCCTGGTATTGGCCCCAAAACAGACATGAACACCAGTGGAACAGAAGAGAAGACACAGAGAGAACCCCACATAAGTACAGTTGCATGATACTAGACAAGGTGCCATAAAAATAAATAGGAGAAAAAATAGCCTTTTCAACTGGGAAAACTGGAAATCCATTTGTAGCAAAATGAAATTGAATACTATCTTCACCCTGCACAAAACTAATTTCAAAGTGGATCAAAGACCTAGGCATTAGATCAGATACCTTGTGCCTACTAGAAGAAGATGTGGGACCAACTCTCTTATGTAGGCTTAGGAACTGAATCCCTCCATAAGACATCTGAAGTGAAAAAGAAGTAAAATCACAAATCAATACATGTGATGGCAGCAACGAACCTGTCATTCTGGCCTTACTCATGCCTGGATTGGATATTATTCCTTGCCACTCACAAAGAAGCCTCACTGGTACAACTCCAGGGGCAGGTCTGATGCCCTGTACAATCAGGAGCACTTGGAACTGTCCAATGCTCTTTGCTGCCAGGGAGGAGGGGGCAGACTTCCACCATCTTGTCCTCTCCTGAGTCCGCCATATCTGCCATTGGACTCCAGGCTTCACTCTCTTACTTAGGAGCCCCAGGTTGCTCTCTGTGCGGGAGCTGAAGATCCCTAGGGAGAAGACTTGCTCCTGGGAGCCAGAAAATGGTGAGTTAGGTAGTGGCATCCTGAGCCCAGGGAGGGAGGCTGGGGGAGGGTGACTGTTGGAATGGCAGGACTGGCTATGGCCTGAACAGGAGCCAGCAGATGGGGAATCTCCACCCTCTCTGGAGTCTACAGGCCTGAGCACACCTGCAGGGCAGTACCCCTCGGTCCTATTGGCCACCCAGGTGGGGAGCATGTCAGTGGCAGAGACCCCCCACTGCCTTCCATATCCTTGCAGGGCATCCTCAACCGCTGCCTCAGATACTACCTGGCCAGTGTGTGCCTGCAGCCGGCGTCTCCCAGACGCTGGTGACTGAATCTCCGCAAGTCCTTTTCCTCAGGAGAGGAGCTGTGGTCTATAGGGAACTCACTTCCTCCTGAGCTAGCTAATTTTCATTTTTCCTTTTTTTTCTTTACTTTCCTTTTTGTGTGTTGCTGGAAGTTGAACTGAGGGATTCTTTACCACCAAGCTATATCCTAGTGCTTTCTCTTTTTTTATTTTGAGAAGGTCTGGCTAAGTTGCTGAGATTGGCATTGTTATGGTTTGCTTTATCTAGACTTTTCTATTGCAATTAAGTATATAACCTTTACATTCACCTAATTCATATATGGATTTTGTTCATATTGTGATTCCTTGATGATTATTGTAATAGTATAGTTTCACAATATACATGAATGTCAGGTAATGATAAGTACTACATTTGCTCTTATAATTGAAATGTTTCTTGGCTAAAATTATATACAAGTTTGTGCATAAATTTTAGAACTCTATGCTTTTGTTCCTTATTTCATTAAAAGTAAAGCATGATTTTTTTTATTACTGCATTATACTTAAATATAATATTTGGGTTCATTTTGACATAATCATACAAGCATGGAATATATTTTGCTCAGTAGTTCCCCTTTCCCTCTCCTCCTATCTTCCTCTCTCTTCCTTTTATTCATAATTTTATTAATTAGTGCTTTATAGATACATTAAAGTTCCTAAAAGTAGTTTTACATAAGTGAATTCTACATAAAAGTAGAATTCACCATGATATATTCATGTATGTACATAGCAATTTTGCTGGGCCAAATCGTAGGATAATTTGGGGGAAAATTGTCTTTTTAAAATTTATTTATTTTGACTCTGTACACAAATGGAGTACAGCTGTTGTTTCTCTGGCTCTACACAAAGTAGGGTCACACCATCTGTGCATTCATTCATGTACTAAGGACAATGATGTCAGTCTCATTCTGTTATTATTATCCCCCACCCCAACACCACCCCTCTCTTCCCTCTCTGCAATCTATCCTTCCTCCATTCTTGCCTCCTTTCCACCCGACATTATGCATCATCATTCATCTACTAGAGAGATCATTTGGCCTTTGGATTTTTGGGATTGGCTGATCTCACTTAGCATGACAGTTTCCAACATCATCCATTTACTTGCAAATACCATAATTTCATTCTTCTTTGTGATTGAGTAATATTCCATTGTGTATATACACCACATTTTCTTTATCCATTCATCTATTGAAGGGAATCTAGGTTGGTTCCACAATCTAGCTATTGTGAATTGAGCAGCTATGAGCATTGATGTGGCTGACTCAGTGTAGTAATCTGATTTTAAGACCTTTGGGTATAGGCCAAGGAGTGGGATAGCTGGGTCAAATGGTGGATCCATTCCGAGATTTCTAAGGAATCTCCACACTACTTTCCAGAGTGGCTGCATCAGCTTGCAATCCCACCAGCAATGTATAAGTGTACCTTTTTCCCCACATCCTCACCAACACCTGTTGTTGGCTGTATTTTTTTTTTTTTTGAACCAAGGATTGAACTCAGGGTCACTCGGCCCCTGAGCCACATCCCCAGCCCTATTTTGTATTTTATTTTGAGACAGGGTCTCACTGAGTTGCTTAGGGCCTCGCTAAGTTGCTGAGGCTGGCTTTGAACTCACAATCCTCCTGACTCAGCCTCCCAAGTCGCTTGGATTACAGGTGTGTGCCACCATGTGCAGCTGACTGTATTCTTAATAAAGGACATTCTAATTGGGGTAAGATGAAATCTTAAGGTTTTTTTGATTTGCATTTCTCTTATATCTAGAGATGTTGAACATTTTTTCATAAATCTATTGATTGCTTGTAGATCTTCTTCTGTAAAATGTCTGTTCATTTCCTTGACCCAATTATTGATTGGGTTACTTGGTGTAAAAATTTTTGAGTACATTGTAGATTCTGGAGAATAGTGCTCTTCTGAAGTGTGTGTTGCAAAGATTTTCTCCCACTCTGAAGGCTCTCTCTTCAAATGGCTGATTGTTTCCTTTGCTGATAAAAAGCTTTTTAGTTTGACTCTATCCCAATCATTGATTCCTGCTTTTATTTCTTGCACTTTGGGAGTCATGTTAAGGAAATCTGGTCCTAGGCCAACATGATGAAGATTTGGACCTATTTTCTCTTCCTTTATGTGCAGGGTCTCTGGTCTAATTCCTAGGTCCTTGATCCATTTTGAGTTGAATTTTGTACAGGGTGAGAGAAATGAGTTTAGTTTCATTGTGCTGCATATGGATTTCCAGTTCTCCCAGCACCATATGTTGAAGAGGCCATCTTTTCTCCATTGTATGTTTTTGGCTCCTTTTTCAAGTATGAGATACCTGTATTCATGTGGGTTTGTCTCTGTGTCCTCTATTCTGTACCATTGATCTACCTGTCTATTTTGGTGCCAATACCATGCTGTTTTTGTTAGTATTGCTCTGCAATATAGTTGAAGGTCGTCGGGTATTGTGATTCCCCTGCTTCGCTTTTCATGCTAAGAGTTGCTTTAGCTATTCTGGGTCTCTTATTCCTTTAAATGAAATTCATGATTGGTCTATTTTTATGAGGTCTGTCATTGGGATTATAATTGGAATTGCTTTGAATTTATATAGTGCTTTTGGTAGTAGGGCCATGTTGACAGTATTTATTCTGCCTATCCAAGAACATGGGAGACCTTTCCATCTTCTCAGACTTTCTTTAAATTCTTTCTTTAGTGTTCTGTAGTTCTCATTGTAGAGGCCTTTCACCTTTTTTGTTAGATTGATTCCCAAGTGAGAAGATGGCTTGGCCTTTTGTTTTCATTTTGAGCTGCTTGAAAGAAAATATCATATGAATGCAAATTTCTGCTATTATCAATTATATAACATTGTATTATGTGCTTTCAGCTTTGGGAATCCAGAAACTGTGTAATATACAAAAAGCTGTCTATAAAATATTACTTTATCACATAAAGAGTTTGCTATGTCAATAAGCAACTACCTCTTTCCTCCTCATTATTTACATCCAAAATTAGGCTCTGAATTGACCAAAAAGACCCTTTCCAAATATTGCAATTACTATATCTCTTTAGGATTCTTGCTGCATGGGACTTTGTTATTAGTTTAGAAGATTTTGATGTCCTTCATTTCATTAGTTTAGGAAAACTATTTAGATTTCATATATAAGTGCTTCCTTACTTGAGTCACAAGAAGACTGTGTGAAGTCCAAGTGTCCTTTGAGTGTGGAAATTCCTTTGAGTCTGGAAATTTTCTTATAATTGTTTTGACAAGAGGAGTAAGTGAGATTAGTTGCTAGTAAGGAGATAAGTATGTAACTTTAGCATGATATGAGTGGTGATTGTCAGTAAATGGTATTGGGAATCTGAATTATCTTTTATTATATCTTGTTTCCTCTGAAAATTAATTATCATCTTCTGATGATATAAATTGGATTATTTCACACCATTATCTTTAATATGTGCTAATTCTCAAACTATATGTACTTAATCCTTGATATTTAAGGAGTCATGAATAATGTTTGCAAAATGAGCAGTCAGGTTGGTCTGTTCAGATAATTAAGATGAAATTCAGTTTCACATATTTATACTTTTTCAGCTTGATCACAGTTTTGGAAATCAATTATAAGAAATGCTGTCAACTTGAAATCCACAGGCCAATTTAGCTTGTTTTTAGAGGGTGCATTGATAGAAGATATTTCAAAGAAACAGATAATGCAGATATTATATATATACTATATATATTAGACATATATTAGATATAATAACAGATATTTGCAACTATGAACAAAATAAACTGTGAGTGCTTTCTCAACCCTTTCTTTAGATTTCCTCTGCTGTGTGTTGGGTTAGTAAATGTGTAGAGTCCCTCTGTAACTTTTTTTTTTCTTGCAGTGTTGGGGATTGAATCCAGGGTCTTGTGCTTGCAATACTGGCACTCCGCCAACTGAACTATATCCCCAGCACTGTTACTTTTTGACTGCAGTGGGATTGTAAATGTTATTTTTTATCTCTTTTTAGTATCCACAGAATTCCATTTTTAGCCATAGTGCTCTTATGATTTTGAAATGCATTCTGGTAGATGAGGAAGGGGTTATGAAGCACAGTTTTGTTTCTACATGGTGCACATTTTGCACAAATTTTATTTAGGATCTGTTGTAAGCAAAGTATATTGTTAGTTACTGTAAGGAAAAGGAAGCAACAACAGCTACAAGCTTTCCCGCCTTGAAGTGTACAATATTTTTGGAGGGGCAACACTAACCATGAAGTTAAAAAACAATACAATATAAAGACAATATTTAAGAATGCTTTAAAAGAACACATTAATAAGATTATTGTTACTTCCCAAGAGCAAGGACCTGAAATAACAGCATGGACCTGATTTTAAAGAAATTGAATCAGTATCTTACTGAAGTTTATGAAATATCTCAAAGTTTTAAAGATGGAACACTTTCACTAAAGTGCTCAGTTTAAATTGGAAGTGACTAAAGGCAGTGACATGCCCAAGTCAGAGCTAGCAAATTGTGCCAGCATTAGAACCCAAGGCATCAATACTTATGGAAGTAAGACTAGTAAGCACTGCTACAGTAGATTGGTGACCTACATTATTTGACCCTTTCCCTTCCTCTTGGTCATATTTCCATTTTTCCTTTGCTACTACTCATCTTCCATCTTTATCAAAATCATCAGCATCATTGTGCCTTCAGTTTGTATGGCTAGCATCACAGTAACACTGTGAGGAAAGTCAGAATTGACTGACTGAAAATAGTTGCAAATGAGTGAAATAATTTTCTAAAGCAGAACAGGACCTCCAACCCAATAATGGATGCCACATGCTCTGCTGCACACACTGCTATCCAAAACCTTGAGCCACTCCAAATCCTTGAATTCTAATTGAATCCAAGGAGTCAATGAGAACATACAGAAAGTGAAGAGTGAAATTTTTCTTGAATGCTTGCAGTAACTATTTGGTTGTACTTTTCAAAGTACTTAATAAAATTGCTTCTTCAGTAATCCTTAAATATATGTGTTGAATACATTTTTGGTTTTTTATTGAATTTTCATTGAACCTGTTTAATTAATTCATTTATTTTTGCTTTCTTTATTGTTTTCTCAATTTTGCCAGATTTCAGTATATACGAGTTTTTTTTCTCTTAAATTCAATGAGCAGTTTATTGGTATTCATCCAATATTTTTAAAAATGAGCATGGAAGTTTATAATTTTACCAGTCACTTTTGCTGCTTCTCAGTGGTTCAGGTAGGTGGTATTTTTATTTCTGATCATTAAAAACTGTTTTAAATTTTTAACTATGACTTCTTTAATCAATACATTATTTAGAAATGAGTTTGATAGTGAAAATTTTTCCCTTTTTTAACTCTATGAATTTCTGAATCAGTTGCATTTTGGTCAGAGGACTGGAGGTGTATTAAGCTGATTGTTTAAAGCTTGTTTTGATCTCCTATATGGTCTGATGTGTGTTCACATTTCATAAATGTTGCACATTGTTCTAAGAATATCTGTTCTCCAATTGTTGGACACTGTGTTCTAAAAATATCTGTCATTGAGTTTGTTAATTATATTGTCCAATTCTTTAATATCTTTAATGACCTTTGGTCTGATTACCTACCAATTATTGAGATAGGTTAAATTATTCTACTAAATAATGGATCTGTAAATTGCTCCATGTTTTTTAAATTTATTCTTCTTTATACATCTTGAAACTGGTGTTAGGTGCTCTGGTAGCACAATTTGTCCTTCTTTCCCTCCCTTATTTGTAAATGTTTATGTTCTAATCCCTATGTTTATGAATACTTTTACCAGAAAAGGAGAAATGAAAGTAGCAGAAGGAATTAAGGTTACCTATCTTATCATCTTGAAATGGGGAGCAAACACTGTTTTATCTGGGTGGGCCCTATGTAATCACCAGTGTCCTTAAATGTAGGAGGCAAAAGCTTCCATCAGCTTCTGCTGACTTTGCAGATGGGAGTGGCCTTAAGTACAGGACTGCTGTAGCCCTTTAGAACCCTGAAGAAGCAGGTCATTGAGTCCTTTTGAGAGCCTGTAGCAAGGAATGTACCTCTGCTCAATGCAGGGCAGAGACCAGCTGGAGATTCTGGCTGCAGTGCTTTCCAGGCACAACTCTTTTCCTTCTTCAGATGTCTGTCAGTGTCCTTGTGTCTAAGCATTAAATACATGGTATCTGTGCATATATACGTTCTTTATGTGGATTTGGATTATTTACATATTCTGATAGTATGTTTTTGAGCATGGTTTTTGGTACCAGGGATTGAACCCGGGGACACTTAACCACTGACCCACATCCCCAGCCCTTTTGATATTTTATTATGAGACAGGGCCATGCTAAGTGGCTGAGGCTGACTTCAAACAAGTGATCTTCCTGCCTCAGACTCTGGAGCTGCTGGGATTACAGGCATGCACCACTACACCCAACTCAATTGGAGAATTTCAAACAATTATGCTTAGGATTACTGACAAATATAAAATCATTTTTACCACTGTATTTCTGACATTCTGTTTTGTCTTACTTTTTAAAAACTTTTATTTTCATGCTTTTTTTCCCACCACTTTGGTCATAATAAATTATGTCTATTTTTTTGTAATTATTCTTAAAAGCTTAATGGCATACTCCAATTTTGAGAATGCTTCTTCTTAGCAATTCCAGAACCTCTAAATCATCTTAACTCTGGTCATGTTCTTGCACATTAACAACTTCCAGTATTTTTAATTCCATCTTGTTAATTGCAATCCTCCAAGTTCAGTGTCAATATTGTTTTGTTATGTGACCAATATTTGTTTGCAATTAACCATATGCTTAAAGGCCTAGATTTCCTCATTGCATCTCAGCTCATCCTTCTATATTTAATACTTTTTTTCTGGCATTGCTGTCCAGGTTTTTAATTTTTCTTTGCCTGAAAAGACTTTATTTTGCCATTGCATTTGAAAGAAATTTTATTTGCCATAGAATTCTTGTCTGACAGTTATTTTCTCTCTTTTCATTGCGATGTTTTTCTAAACTAACAATTATTTTCTTTCTGCTTCAAAATATGTTCTGTTGTCTTCCAATTTCCAATGTCGCTGGTGAGAATTTTTCTATTAGTTGAATTGCCATTCCTAATGTTATCTGTCTTTGGTGTTTTCATGTTTCAGGATAACAATTCTGAGTATGGAAACTTTACTGAGATTTATTGGGATGAATCTGATTATTTGTGTCTGTCATCAATTCTGGAAGATCTTTCAGGAGTCACGCAGTCCCTTGTTCATCTTTTTGAGAAATTTTGGAGACCTCATGGTAAAAGCATTCTTGTTTTGAGCCTGCATCTGTCTTTTAAGGTGGATAAAATTGTTTGAGAGAGTGAGGGGGTATTTTTGAAGCCCAACAGACAGGGTTAAGGTCTCAGGAGTATGTTTGCCATCTTTGTGGAGATCAGGTTTCTATTATAAGTATGTTAGAACTTCTGTATTTTTTGTGTTAACTAACTTGTTTTATTTCTGGTCAGCACACTATAATCTCAACAATTTAGGATGCTGAGGCAGGAGTAGTGCAGGTGTGAGGACAGCCTGTGCAATTTAGCAAATTCCTTTCTCAAAATTAAAAACAAATCTAAAAAGGACTGGGTATGTATTTCACTGGTAAAATGCTTGCCTAACATGCACATGCTTTGAGTTCAATTCCTAGTAATGGGGGGAAAGTCCTAATTATTTGCCTTATGCTACATTGTAGGCCTTTAAAATCTCCAGTTTCAGAGATTGTCCTTTCAGCTGTATCTGCTTGTGAAATTATTCTCACCCAGCATCAGCTTTGTGGGGAGGGAATGGGAGTTGCTCAGCATTAAGAAACAATCAAGAGTGAGGTAGGAGTTGAATACTTTGTGTTGACCTTAGATCCTGAATTAATCAAACCAGCTATACAAGTCAGTCTTTCAGACATTTGCCTTTTTGTGTAATTTCAATATTGACTAGGAATAAGATTAAATTAGGGCTTATTAGGGGTGATTGTAGTGTGACTTTGTTGGAAAGTATCCTTATTTTTGAAAGATGCCTGCTGAAGCATGCATAGTATTATATCATGAAGTCTGCTATTTTTACATGAAATACAGCAAAATATTAGCAATCATGGCAAAATGTTAAGCCTGGTTGGTGGGTATTTTAGGTATTCATTAGACAGTTTTTGCACATTTTCTTACATTTCAACTTTCATAATAGTTTCTCAAAATTTATTTGTTCCTCATTTCATTAAGTGTTGAGAAATCATTGCCAACACAGCAATACTCATTTGTTTGTACTTTGTGGATGTGTTTACAGAGTTGTGTAGTTTCAGCTAAGGCCATATGTCCTGTACAGCTTCAATTATTTACTAACTGACCTTTTACAGAAAGAATTTGTAGACTCCTAGTCTAAAAACTTTCACTTATTTATTTTTCTTTATTGTCTTATCTACCCTCAAATCCCACCCCTTTCAATGAGATTATTTATTGTTTGGCAATGGTCATGAGAACATTAGCTTCAAAACAGACTTTCTGGTTTTTAGTAAATTAATAGTTGATACATAGTAGGAGGTAGGTAAGCAATTGTTAAATCATTAACAAGTCACTAATATATAATATTTCACTTTTCTCACATTTGTTGCCATCTACTCTAATGAAATTTATACATTTTTGACCATAGAGTGGGTAAAATGGTATTTATTATCATTTGCATTTGCATTTTCTGGTTATTGCTTATGACATTATGCATTTTTTTCTCTGTTGATCTTATTTTATTTTGTGTGAATTTCCTGCTAATGTTTTACCTGTTTGCTTTGTTACATTTTTCTTGCCTTCACAATGCATTGAGCATGGAGTTGAAACTGCTTTCTCTCACAGAGGACTTGCATTTATTTTTGCCATTTTTGTGGGCACAGCCACTTGAATCTGCATTAAGTTTTGGGGAGCTATCCTTAATGTAGCAGGACTATGGGGTGTCCTGGTTGTTACACATTCTCACAGAAGAGCTTTTTCTCTGCTCCAGTGAGGCAGATTTGCTTTTTGCTTTTCTCTTTTATATTGGAAGTTCATCACTGGTCTGTGCATGAAGGACTTTGAGCTGTTTTGATTTCTTTTGACCTCTCGACCTTGCAGAGACTCTAGACTTTATGGGCAAACTCTGAAGCCCCATGGAGCTACCAGATCCGAAGCTCTAGACTGCAGAGTTCAGAATGATGAACAAAGCAATCTGAGGTGCCCACCGCCCTCCCTGGAATCCAGCTTTCACTTTTACCCATGTCAGTTCCTTGTTCTCTTGCCAAATCACAAAAAAAGTTTTTTGAAATATTTCCTCCAACTTTTTCATTTTTTGTCTGTGTATAAGTAGTTTAGGATATGCAATTTGTCATAATATTGTAAGATGAAACACCTTTGTGTATAAGTATTAAACTATTTTATTACTCCAACTTTGTGGGATATCTCATAGAATGCTTTCTCACTTGATTCTTACTTGAATTGTCTCCCTATATACATATTTTGACATTTTATTGTTTCAATTTTTAATCATATGTATATATGATTAATATGTATGTTAAACGAATTTAGTTTTTTGGTTTGACATATTGCTTTACATCTTATTTCCACAAAGGGATATCTGAATTTATTAATTTTTCCTTTTGCACTGTATCATTCAGAATTCTGACGGAAAATTGTGCAGTAGAACAGGAATAATTTGGGAAGACACACAGGGACTTTTACAAATTTGTATCGGTTTAGGGAATCCAAAAGGAATGATTCCATGCCCTAGAGTGAGGGATGACTTTTCTACTTCCTTTCTACTTCCATGCCTTAAAGGATAAATAAGAGCAGGTGGAAGCTGACATGAGGAGGATTGTGGAGAGTTCCACCTGAAGGAGCTTTACCTTTTCCAACAGATGTAATGAGTCTTGTGTTAACCTTATGGAAAGGGAGCTGTTGTGGGGAGAAAAGGTGGTTCAGAACCTAATTCTTTGCCCTAATTCCCCGTGGACTGCACACCTTTCATAGCCACAGGCAGGAAACCAACCTAGTGATGTGGCCTAAGCAAGTGAGCCTTGGAGGACAGAGCAGGGTATAGAGGGCATATCAAGAAAGGTACACTGTAGATGTCCAGGATACTCTTGATTGGAAATTTTACTTTCTATTTACCAAACTATAAATACATGCACCTGTACCAGGACAACATGTGGTTACCATAATCAGATATACTGAGTTCAAATCCAGGTTTTGTCATATACTGGGTATGGGAACCTTAGACCACTTAACCTCTCTGTGCCTTAATTTTGGGAAAAATGAAAGGAACTAAAGAATTGTTGGGAGAATTAAATGTAATAAATTTAGAACTATGTCTGTGACATAAAACATGCTAAATAAATATTAGCTGTGATGCTGCTGATGACAAGGACAGTTCCTGCAGTAAAATCACACAGTATTAAGCTACATTGCTTGCATATTGTATAGCTCACACTTTCTCATTTTACTTACATATTCATTTTATGTACACTGTAGAATTAACTTATAAAATTCCTATAATTACATTTGACTTTTGATAAAGATAGGGTTTTTATTAATAGATTAATTTCTTAAGAGCTCTCATCTTTACAATATTGAGTCACACTGTTCCTGATCAGAGTATAGCTTTTCATTTATCCAGGCTTCTACGATGCCCTTTAGTAAAATTTCATCATTGTCTTCATAAAGATCATGCACGTTTATTTTAGATTTATAACTATTTTAGATTTTTTTGTTGCCTTTTTCTACTAGATTCTTAAATTGGCTATCTTGGAGGTGTAAGAAAATATTGATTTGGGTGTTTACCTTGTGTGTGGTGCCCTTACCAAATATCTCTTCTACTTTTCTGTTGATTTCATCTGATTTTCTAGGTGAATTATCATACTGTTTGTGAATTAACAGAATCTTGCCTTCTCTCCAATATTTACATTTTCAAATTTTAGTTTATCTCAATTGCAACAAGTGAATCAGTACAGTGTGGGATTTTAGCAGACAGAACAAATGACCTTGTTTTATTCTTCATTTTAACGATTTCTTCTGACATTTTACCCAGAAATGTGTTTTCTCTACATTTCTAATATGCACCTTTTTAAATTTGCTTTGCATTTTTGTTAGGAATGGGTGTTGAATATTATCAATAATATTTCAGCCTCTAGTTGGCAATCTTATGATTTTTTTAATCCTTTAATAATTAATAAAGTAAGTTAATTGAAAATATTTTTTTCTTTTCTCCTTTTAGTAATGAAAATATTTTCTTAATACTTTTGGTAAGCACCATATGGTCACAAATCTGGCTAACCTTGATTCTTTGAAATACTTGCTTTAAAATATTCCATGTTCATGAGTGCTGTTTCCTTCTAAGCTTCTGTTCCTACCCTGTTTATGAATCTATTTATGCTAGAAATCTTTTCCTTCATCCTAGGACAGTGTATGTAACATGGGAATTATTTAATCTGGTTAGTTCTTAAGTCAACTTACCTTTCCTTCCCTCTATGCTTCCTCCATCCTTATTTGATTCCTTCCTTCCCTCCTTCCTTCCTTCCTTCCTTCCTTCCTTCCTTCCTTCCTTCCTTCCTTTCTTCCTTCCTTCCCTCCTTCCTTCTTTCCTTCTTCCTTCATTCTCTAGGGATTGAGCCCCGGGTCTCCCTAATGCCAGAAAAGTGTCTAACCCCAGACTTGCAGAGAAAATTTAAGTATCTTTCATCCCAAAGTTATGTTTCCTATTTTATTTTTAGTGTGACTTATTTGGACTTTCTTTATTTCATAATAAGACTTGCCAGTTTTGTAGGTCATCTTAAGTGTACTGCTATTTTTGTTGTGAGACTCCTGAGTTTAGGTATTACCTGTCTATAAGATCATCCATATCTGTTACTTTCTGGTAATAATCTCTTGCAAATTCATACAACTTTATTCGTGGTTTTTGGTGTTCTCATTTTGAATCACTACAGAAAATTCTTATTGTTCTACAGTATCATTTTTACTATTAATTCTTGAATTAACAGCAGGGACAATATTATGAAAATAGATTTGGTTTGGGGAAGGCAAAAAGAATTCCACAAGTTATAACGGATCATGATTCTCCAAAACTCAACCCTGCTCAAGAGAATCTTATTCCTTAGCATCTAATTCAGTGGCAGGGTGTTAAAGGCTCCTAAAAGGTATGATAATGAAAGAAAGATAAGACATTTAAATGTTTTCCAGTATACTGAATCTGAGGATCTTTTGAGCTTTTGTAGTATCTTATGCTTCTGGTTCTGTGGCTACATATTTTACTTACTCCTTCTTTTACATATTGTCTTATCTAATTCTTTATTATACTTAGCTGGAGGTTTGTCTCTTCCACACTCTTCAAAGAAGCACTTTTGGATTAATTTTGCTACTCCAATCTCTGTGAGATTCATCTTTTAAGGATCTTTTAGATCTTTTATCTTCATTTTGTTTGTTGCTATTTGCTTTCTAATGTCTTTAAGTGAAAAATAAATGTATCTCACTTTTATTCCTTTTTTGTCTGATTAGAAATGCAACTGTATTTATTTTCCTCTGTTTTCTTTCCTCTCTTTTTGGCATGCATTACTTTAATTATTTTATTTTAATTTTATGTGGTGCTGAGTATCAAACATAGTGCCCTCCACATGGTAGGCAAGTGCTCTACAACTGAGCCACATCCCCAGCCCTTTGACATGTATTTTTATTCTATTTTCTCAGTATTTTTAGTTGCTTCTGTAGCTTCTTAAAGAATCAATTTAGCATCACTTAAATTATTACTAGATATTATTACTAATTGTTAATACTAAGTAACATTTAAATTTATTATTTGTGGAAGTTATAAAAATTTAATTTATTTGGCTATTTTAGGTTTATATTTTTTGTCCTGAATTTCAGTTTTTATTGCACTAACTTTAGAGAATATGATCTCTATAATTTCTGTTCTTTAGAATTGAGGATCAGTATGTGGCATAATATGTAATCAAGTTCCTAAAAACTTCCCTGATCACAAGATGATTTTTGAATTCTGTTACAGTTTTCGTTAGTTACAATGTTTTTGCTATAGGTAATAGAAAACCAACTGAAAATGGCTTAACCAGAAAGAATATTTATTATCCACATAAGTAGAAGCCCTGTACTAGGGTAATTTTAGGAAAAGTTAATTGGGGTGTATAAAGAGTTATCAGAAACTTAAGTTGCTTCAATTTCCCCTTCTCAGACTGACAGCTTGGGCTTCTCATCTTTGACTAACTCATCTCAAAATCTCACAGGTAGGAAAGGGGTGAAAAAGGTGATATCTCCTTTCTAGCACCTCTACATATGTGAGGCCTTTTCAGGAGCTTCACCTATGTCCAGCAATCTTCCAGTGGCCAGAATGTGTTATGCCCATTCCCAAGCCAGCCAAGAGGAATGAGATTGTTACAGACAGCACTGTGTCACCACTCCCAGGCCAGTCATGGGGAGTGAGAGTGCCATGGGCAGGAGAGTACAATGATTCTCTGCCTGAGAGTGAGACTAGTGTGGGGTCAAAGAGAATGGGCAGGCCACCAGCAGTATCACCACTTGAACTTTAGAGTAATATCCTTAATTAAAAAGCTGGCACCTGATAGATACTTCTGTGAATTTGTGTGATCTTGCTGAAGGAGGGTGCGGACACAGTATTGTCCCTCCTGCTTCTCCACAGGAGGCTGAATCCTGTATCCCAGCAATTCACATGGAACTTGGCCATGTTGATGTTGAGTTTGTTACACAATATCCTTATATTGACAATATGTAATATCCATATGTAATATACTTATATCTTATTATTGAGGCTGCAATTATAGAATGAAGCTCACTGACACTAATGATAAGCTGTTTAGCTTGCTCTTCTTGGTTGAACATAAGAATTTAAATAGGCTTTTTTTGACTTGTGACTAAAATTTTCATATTTATAGATGAGCATTAAAGCACTGGGTACTTATCTGTGAATCAGTAGTAAGCAGCTTATGGATATACTATATTCAAAGAGATGATGTGTTTATCCACTTACCTATCTACCTATTGTCTGATCACTTATTCTTGATATGGATTTTGTTCTAAGAATATAAAATTAATAATATTATATGATCATTGTATGCTCCCCATGACCTCACTGAATCCTCCTTCATCTAGTTCCTGCAATGCTTCAGTATTTTCTCCTTGCCTTCTCCCCACTGCAGGTGGGTAACAGGGAGCCTTTATTTGTCTCCTTCCTTCCATAATATGCTGAGTGACTTGTCAGGAACAAGTTGGTAGTTCATTCTGTACCTATCCAGGAAGCCTGGCTATCTGTCTTTTAGTTCCTTTTGATCATTTTGTGTCTTTGAAAAACAAACTATTTGAACAAACAGTAGAACTACTATTATAAGTGCCAGAAATATGGCATTGCTATGTAGTTTACCATGTAAAGCAGTACAGGATTAATATTAATTAATATTAATATTTTACTAAAAATCTATTGATTTTAGTTATTTTCCCATGTCCTATCTTTATTTAATATCATTTTAAACATTGTTCCATAGTAGAAGTTTACTTATGCATTTCTTCTCTCCAAGTTCCATTGCAGTGAGAATTATAAAAGACCAGTTAATGCTTCTGGAAAGAGCATTCATTGATCCCCTTGGTTTACCAGGGAGAGAGTTCTATAGTAAGGAAACAATAGGTGACCAACTGAAGTGGTCAACTGAAGTGTACCGAGTACCTCACTGTGACAAAAGAAAGGAGGATATTCAAAGTCTACTGTGAACATATTATTAGATGAATAGAGGGTGACTACATATACTGAAGGGAGCATGGGTAAATTATGCATCCAATAATAGTATAATATATAATATCAAAAAATTAGCCATTTTTCATTGCTTTTTATGCAAAGGGTGAGAATTGTAAAAGAACACTTGTAACAAAATCTTCAAGTTACACTATTTAAAAGAAGATCTTAGAGCTCATAGAGATCTTAGAGCTCATTGAATTGAACCATCTGCACGAATCCTTATAGGCTCTCAGTTAACACACAGTATGTTTAGATACTTTAGGGACTGGAAAATTCCTTCACGGATGGTCTCATTATTTTGACACTTTCCTTATAAAGATCTGAAATATTTTATCCTGTAATGTTCTCCCTTTGACCCAGATCTTTTCTCCAAAGTCAGGTAGAGTAACATTTCCATATAGCATTTTAGATTTTTTACAATGACTGCCGTGATCCTCTAAAGAAATATGCTGTTTATCTTTTTGTATATCTGTCATATTTTCTCAAGGTCCTTTGTAAATTAGGGATCCTTGTGGAAATTAGAAAGGTCGTAGGGTTTAAAGTCAGAAAATACATGATCAAGTTCACTTACAGATGTGTGACTTAGTGTAAGTGGCTTCCATGGCTTTCCCATCTCATTTAAGATGATGCTAATTGCTATTTTACAAGGCTATCTCTCACCAAATAACATGCAAAACTTGTTTCATATGTTACTTTCCTAAATATTAGGGATTACTATTAACATTTAAGTAATTACAACAGAGGTTTTTAGAGCCCAGCTCTGTCACATAGTTAAGTGTGAGCTAGGCCAAATTAAAGAGGCATGCAGTCAGTACATGCAGCTCTTTATGACTTATAAATATGAACATAAATGTTAACTCATGCAAATGAATTTAGTTAGGTATATAAATCAAACAATGGTAAAAATAGTATCTATAGTCTTCTCTTATCACAAGTTGCTTTCTTTTTAAATTAATATTATTTACCATCAGACATCTTTATTTTAAAATATAAAAAATTCAGACTTTATAAAAGCATATAGAATAAAAAGAGACAAGGCACTTTTTTATTCCCTCCTATACCTTACTCTCAGTCTTTCTATTTCCAGAGAAAATCAGTGTTTAGTGGCAATTCTTAACACACACATATATATTTGTATGAGTATATAAAATGTATACATTTATAATGTGTATATATTGCTTACATGTAAATATGCTTAAATAAGTTCATGTATATATTTATGTATATATTTATTTACAATGCACAAATTGTATACAAATACATATGTACATATACACACACATTTGTATCTACATGTACACCCAGGTGACTCCTTCGGTACCTTGAAAGATCCCCAAGCACTGCAGGGAGCTTCTCTCACAACCTAGGCAGGTACCTTGACCAACAGAGAGCTCCCCATCTCCCCCTTGGCAACTCTCCCCATCCCCAAGCAGCTGTCTCTACAGGCAGGAGCTCTCCCACCTCCACCCAGGTAGCTCCTCCCACTGCACAAGTGATCTTCCCAGCAAAAGGGTTCTCTTCCCACTGTGGCTTCCCCCATCCCAAGGGGGCTCCCTCAACTCCTTTCTATACTTCCTCTCCCCCAAGGTGGCTGCCCCTCTTCTCAGGTGCTCCCCTCCACCAGGTGACTATCTCACCTTTGGCCATTCTTCCCTCACTCCTGGGTGCCTTCCCCTGCCAGCTCTGTCCCCCCAGTGCCCTCCAGTGAACTGTCCTCCTGCCACTATTGCTGTCTTCTTGAACTTTTCCCTCCGGGATTCAGTTTTCTCACGTGAGGTGTGCTGACTTCTCACCCTGGCTAATCTGAAGAGGTTCCTAGAGCTGAGATGAGCCTTAGAAAACTGAGCCTAGGGTGATTCCAGGCAAAGAAATGGCCCTGGCCAGGAGCATCTGCAGACTCTTCCCCTCCAGAGGTGCAGGATGTTCCAAACCTAGCCTTTGGGTACTTTGGAGTTCAGCTGGGTGGAGTTGGGGTTAGCTTGGGAGGATGGTCCCACATCAGACTGGGGGTGGGGGTTAACCTGGGAGGTAGGAACCATGTGTCCTGTGCACAGGGACCTGCTCTGCCTTCCCAGCACATGTTCACCACACCACCTTCTCTCCAGTGAAGCACTGTATGGCCCATTACTCTGCTGGAAAGCTTAGCAGGGCTTATACTACTTTCTTGGTGGACACAAGTTGCCCCAGCCAGCTCTGTGTATCCCTGTATCCCAGGGCTTATAATATTGGTTTTAGACAGGAGAGTTTGGCTTCAGAGACAAGTTTGACCACTGAGCAGGTGTTCAACTGGCTTGTCTATTACTAACAGCACCAAAAGATACTTTTTGTGCATGTGCTCTCTGCCTGCTAGCCCATACCAGAACTCACAGATCTCCACAGAGCTGAGGAGAATCCCAAGCCCCTATGGCACTCAGGCAACTGTCTTGGTGATTGTGGCTGCATGTGAAGGCCTAAGTGGACAGGTGAGTGGTCAAGGGCTCCAGCCTTCTTTCACCCTGGTCTGATTTGTGACAGGACCAGGCTGACTTGGGAAGGCTCAGGTGGGGCTGTGACTGTGAGTTCAGGAGTCAGTTTGGAGACATGGGCATCATGTTGCCAGAGGGAGGAGACAATGAATAGATCTGAGAATTGAGACAATCTGCAAGTTTGGGGTGTCCTGGGGTCATGGTTACTGGTGGGGGTCAGCTCAAAGTCATACCAAGGGACAAAGACAGAATCCAGGATGCCCAGAGGCCACTCCTGTTTCAGTCATCACAGCTGCACTCACCTGCTGACTTGCAGGCACACTAAGCCTTTCCTCCTCTGATCTCTTTTAAGCAGTATGTGTGAGGAAGCTTAGGTTCCACAGTTCCCAGATACCACCCCAGGCCCTCACCCAAGACATTCCTGGATCCCACACAACCCCAAGGCCACTGTCTGCCAGGTGGTGTCATCTCCTCAGGCTGTGGGACAAACTTTCCCATTCAGTTCCCTTCCTTCCTTAGTTTGAGACCAGGGTGTTGAGTAGATATGACCACCTGAGTGGTCTCAGGTCCCTGAGCCCTGAGACCTGGGACCTGGTCAGAGACAGATGTGACACCAGGGGTTGGGGAGGATGCCATCAGCAAGGAACCCACATCAGGGACCCGGAAGTGTCCCTGCAGCTTGCTCCCTGCAGCTGAACCACATACCCCTAACTTCATGAGTATATCAGAGAATGGGGGAGTAGACTTGAAGAGAAAACAATGGAGACCTGCCACCAGCTGCTCAGAGGTCCAGCTGTCTCTGGGGCTCATTTCCCATTGGGGGTCAGTTTCTTATTTCATGGAATCAGCAGTAACCAGAGGTCCCACCCCTCACCAATATTTGCTGAGCCATCTCCCTATCCTCAGTGCTCACCTGTCCTGACACCTGATCCCAAAACCAGGACAGCATGGGCAGCCCAGGCTGTTCAGTGTGGGGCAGGTATCCAGGCCAGCCACTGATTGGTTTGGTCATCACACTGTGCATACTTCTCTCCTTTTCTGTGCTCGCTTGTGACATTAGCATCTCCTCTGATGTTTATGTCCAGGCCCAGCTCCATCCAGGTGTGTGTCCTTAGGCATGATCCCATGACCACCTACCAATGACTTGGGGATGGAGACAGGGCCTGCTGCTCTAGCTACTCAGGAAGGTCAAGGAGCTATTTACTGGAAACACAGGAGCAGCACCAGAGAGGCAAGTGGTCACCAGTGTAATTCACTGCAGTATGACCAGCTTCTGCCCAATGCATTTGTCCACTCAGCTCTTAGACTCTTACTCAATGCTTTCAGTTTTTAATACTTTGCAGAAAGTTGTAGATAAACTGCTAAGGAATTTTAGGATATAATATTGGTCTCCTGTGAGCACTGTTGGTGCCTGGCCCACCGGAGCCCAGTTCTACCTTTGAAGCTACAGAGGAGGGTTCAGGCAGTGAATTGGGTACTGGGTGCCATACCCTTTAGGGCCAGTCACAGTGGGACACACACTGAGCTTGTCTGAAGTTTTCTCCTAGGAAGCTGCTGCAGCCTGAGACAGCCTCGGCTGTGTCCTCCAGGCCACTGAAGAGTGGTGAGATGTACCAGGAAGAACCTGACCACTATCCTTCTACCCTTGTTAACATCTGCCCTGGCCCTGGCTGCCAGAGGTGATGGGCTGGATCCCTCTGTGGCTGCCCTCAAAGTGTGGCTTTTGGACCTTGTATTGGCATCCTCCGAGGAAGTCTGCTCTACAACAGGCAGCTCATCTACCATCATGGGCTGGGTTCTGTGAAGAGCCCTGCTGAAGCCACTGTGGCTGCTGGTAGATCCCCTTAGCAGAGACCTTGAGGTTCTGCATTGGAAATTTCAGCACCTTGGGTTTAGTTTGAGGGTCAGAGTGTGGGCAAAGGATCTTCTGCCCAGGCCTTCCTGTGCTCCTCAACTGTAGTCATCTGCCTCACCTGCCAGGAACATACCACAGATGAGGCCACACTCCTTTGACTTACCCACACAGCCCAGGGCAGAAATGTTATTCTAGTTTCATTTATGGTTATCATTTACATATGCATTTGTCCATCAAATCCAATAGAGTCTATGACATCCCTCTTAGAATAGTCTGGTTCAACTGCTTTTCTTTTTTTCCTTTTATTCTTTCTTTCTTTCTTTTTTTTTTTTTTTTTTTTTTTTTTTGCATTGCTTCTGATTGAACCCAGGGCCTTGTGCTTGTGAGGCAGGCACTCTACCAACTGAACTATATCCCCAGCTCAACTGCATTTCTTAGTATCCTGAGTATATTTTCCCTTTACCTTTTTGTTTTCATGAAATTTCTCTTCTCAGGTATTTCTTTTGTTTTTGTTTCTTTTTTTCATTCTTTTCTTTCATTTTTTGATACCAGGTATTGAACCCAGAGGCAGCACTTTTACCACTGAGCCACCTCCCCAGCCCTTTTTCATATTTCATGGAGAGGCACAGTCTTGCTGAGTTGCCTAAGGTCTCTCTAAATTGTTGAAGCTGGCTTTGAACTCAAGATTCTCCTGCATTTGCATTCCCAGGCACTGAAATTACAGGTGCACGCCATCATGCTTGCCTTCTGTATGCCTTTCTTTTTGCACATCTTCTGCTTTTATCACACCTATAACATTTCCCAGGATTTCAAGAACCCCATCTGAGAATTCTCTGCATAGGCTTCCCTCTTCCTGTTGTCACTGCAAGGGGTGCCTTCCAGGGCTGAGTGGAGTGGCTTCACCATTCCTGGAGCTCTCATCCCTGCTTTGCTGTGTGGCTCTTGTGCTTGCTCGATGGCAGCCTTGTTCTTTCTCCCTTGACTCCCTTGTTTTCTTAGAGGACATCCTTAATTAGCTTCAAAGCACCAACAAGGTAAATTTTCTGAGTTGTTGAATGTCTTAAAAATGTCTGAAATCCACACTCACCTGATTAACTGTTTGGCAGGGGCAGAATTCTGAGCTGAAATCACTTTTCCCCTCAGAAATGTGAAAAAACTGTCACCCTTTAAAGAAGGCAAGGTGGTTAAGTGAGGTATTCAGTTCCAGACAGATAACCTGCCTTTGTCTGCTCAGAACTTTTGGGTTCCTTCTCATCTTGCTGTTCTGAACTTTCACACTGGTGGTCCTGGTTTGGATTTTTGAATTGTCTTTTTGTTACATCTTTCAGCTTAAAGATCTAAGTCCCCTGTAGTCCCTGGGTGTTTTCTTGTACAGTTCCCAGTCAGCTGCCCCAAGGCTGTGGGCCTGCCCCCATATCCTGACTGCAGGCTGTGGATGTCCTCTGCTTCTCTGTCCCTCAGAGTGCCCTCCCAATTTCTGATGAATGGGCAGGCAGAAAAAGCAAGAGCAGAGCCACATACCAGATGAGTAGGCAGGTCTTGGGCAGCTGGACACCAGGAAATCTTGTCACAATTATGGCAGGAGAGATGCAAGCACAAACCACACCCAAGGCCTGGGTTCTACATCTGAAGCCACAAGATCAAAGCTGGTTGCCCTGCCTCATAGGCCCAGGGCAAAGAGAAGCATGCCTTCTCCAGCCCTTCCCTCGTACACCTATGTCCACTCAGAGCTAACCAAACCATAACAGCTCATCTTTAAGAGTGAAGCATATTCTGAGATACTCTCAGATACATCTTACAGGGAGAGAAAGACAAATGGGCAGGGTGAAGTAGTGATATTTTTACCTCAGAGAGACCCTGTGTGAGTGGAGAAAATGGAAACTTTAGTAGCTGGTGGCCAGGTGCCTATGGACCTCCCAGAGGAGGAATGCAGAATGCACTGCACATCTTCAGGGTGGTGAAAGGGAGTGCGTAGCAGATCCTGGCTCAGTTTCTGGCACTTGGTGGAGAGAGCCTAGCATGGCAAAGCAGAGCTTGAATTCATTGGAGCCCATGATCATTTGGTCTCTGGAAGCCTGAGGAGGCTGCTGGGATCAATGTTGGCACAGACCCTTCCAGAGAGGTAAGTGGAGGCCAGAGGTGTTGAGCTTCTCTCAAGGGACCCAGGATGGTGTACTGTATACTGTATCTGCCTCCCCTCTTGAAACTGTGTTAATGCATACTTGCACCATACTCCTCCCACAAGTGGGTTGTGAACTTTCTTTACTTGCAGGATTTACCAGCCCACTCAGCAGTAGTCCCCAGATCATATACCTGGAGAAAGTTCCATGTGCAAGTGTTGGGTCAGCAGAAGTGGGCAGATTCCTGGTGACACAGACCCCACCACAGGCTCCTGAAAGTTTCCTCCTGGAGAGGTAAGCCTCACGAGCTACTGCCTTGCATGTTGCTGTGTGCAGGTCATGAGGAAGGGCAGTGCCTGGATTATAGACTCACCACCTGAGATTATGCAGTTTGAGGCCTGTCCTATGGATTTCTGAGAATAGTAATAGTCCCTCCAGACTGCATCTCTGAAAACAGCACTGTTTTTCTTTTTTTTTTTATTCTGTTGATGCTGGGGTTTGAGTATCAGTGTCTGGGGATACTTCTCCACTGAGCTATAAGCCTAATACTCTTCATTTTTCTATTTTGAGACAAGGTCACTGAGACTGGTCTTGAACTTCACATCTTCCTGCCTCAGCCTCCCATGTTGCTGGGATTATAGGTGTTCACTACTGTGCATAGCCTAAAATCTGCAGTTTCCCCTCAAAGAAAAGAATGTACGAAGCATGAGCAGATGTGGGCATCCTGGCCTTTGGCAGATGCTCAGGTCTCACCTCTTTCCTATAATCAGCCTGGGGCTCAGCAGCTTCTTCCTGTGTTTTATTTCCCAGACAATGTTGGTTGTATTTTGAGCAGCATCATATCCAAGCTGTGTGGTACTATTGCTTTCTTTTTTGTTTGTTTTTTGTTTTTCTTTTTTTTTTTTTTTTTTTTCTACGTACCAGAGATTAAACTCAGGGGCACACAACCACTGAGCCACATCCCCAGCCCTATTTTGTATTTTATTTAGAGCCAGAGTCTTACTGAGGTGCTTAACACCTTGCTTTTGCTGAGTCTGGCTTTGAATTCTCAATCCTTCTCTCTCAGTCTCCTGAGCCTCGGGGATTACAGGTATGTGCCACCCACCCAGCCAAGTTCTAGTTTTGAAGGGGATGGGGAGAGTCCTGATGATAGGGTGAGAGTTTGCAGTTGACAGTGTCAAAGCTATGAACTGTCAGAGATGGAAAGTAGATGACCAAGGCTTCCAGACTGGGGAGCATGCTGAGGAACTGCAGAGACAGGGCAGATGACAAATTGTGACAGGTGGTGTGGGGTCCACTGGAGGGGAGGGTCTCACCACCATCCATCCTGTTCCAGTGGACATACGTCCTGTCTACACCAGTGGCCACCAGTACCAGGTCCCCAGGATAGAGGGGTCTCCCTAATCTTGGAGGTGAAGGCCAGGGGACCTAAGACAAGTGCTCAATGAGGGCAGAAATGCAGCAGACATGTGAGAAAGGGGAGCAGCCCCCACTTTACATGTACTGCTAGCTGAAACAGCTCAGTGATTAAACCCTAGATGTCAGAGATGCACTCACTATTGCCTCCATGGCAGGGAGCTGGGGTAGGACAGTGCCTTAGAGCCAACCTCTCCCTGTGGCTTACTCAGCCACTCCATGTGTTAGTCTTGACCTGCTTGCTCCTTCAACTTCAGTGCCTCCTGCCATCCTTGCTGGAACCTGAGGTCCTGGAGTCTTTTAATCAAGCCTTACTGAGGTGTGACTGGCACAGTGAACTGCAGGTGTTTAGATGGATCAGCTGACTCTTTCTCTGTGTGTCTTCTTTGTATTCCATGAAGCTGCCACCCTGATGAGATCACAAATGTCCTCTCTCCCCACCTCACCCACCTCCACATACCCCAGGAGCATGGATCTGCCTGTCACTAGCTGTTTCTAGAATGTGATGTAGACCCAGCATGAACTTTGGTTTAGTTTTGTGTGTTTTGCTCTGACTCCATTTGCTCTGCATGACCACAGAGATTCCCCCCTCTTGGCTGCACCACTAGTTCACTTGTCTT
>JAJEJO010003321.1:0-14406 GCA_020662805.1 Glaucomys volans | reverse complement strand
GCTCCCTAACTTGGTCCTAATGGTCTCCCATCTCCCTTCACACCTCAGGTCAGTACTTCTCCATTGCCTGCTTCACATTTGTACTCACTGACTGCATCTCCATGAAGTTGTTCTGACATCTGTTTTTAGCTACACCCTATGACCTGTGGAGAGCCTCTGCTTGCTCTGTGCCACATTCCTCTCCCGATGCCCCAAACATGGGATTGCCCTACTGGAAGAGCATGTTTGTGATCAGTGTCAAGCACCTAGAATGACTCCTGAATTACAGAAAACAGGACAGGGAATCTTGTCACCTGGAGTCCCTTTGAGATAGATTCCATTCATCATCCAGGCCCCCAGTACTCTTGCTGGCCCTGTCTGACCTCCCAGGTCCCATGTCTGCAATGGAACTGAGTCAAGCCCTGCCCTTCAGCCAGATGAGTATTTCCTGTGAACATGGTCTTTTCCCCCTTAATTCCTGATCCAGGGCTCAGCTGGTGCCATTGAAATGAATAAACCAGTGAGCAGGGTCAGAGATGACTCAATGCTGGATGTTAGTGGATTGGGAGCTGGATGGGGATACTGCAGAGTAGCCTTCCCTCCTGAGTCCAGAGTGTGGCCTGCATAGGGGCAGGAGGTGCCAGGGGAGAGGCAGGCCTTAGAGTCTGGTAGAGTTGCCTCTGCATGTAAATGTTGGTTTTTCAGGTATAGTGGTTTGATGGCCAAGCTCCCTGAGAGACCTTCTGGGCATCCAGGATTCAGCTTGAATTTTCAATCACAGCTGAACTGAACTGTCCTTGAGGAGGCAGGCCAGCACCCCAGGAGGAGAAGTTGTGGATTGTTCAGCTGCCCAGCACAGTAAGTTGCAGAGCTTCATTCTGCATGAACAATAAGGTTCCATGTTCCCTGAGGCCTTCTTAGCCACTTGCAATGCTTCCATATTTGGGTTAGTATCTCTGTGTTGGAGTGTTTTAGAAATGTCCAGTTGCTAAAAGTGAGTCTGTTTAATTCATCAGCTACATATCAGAATCCAGCTTCCTGTGTTCTGTTCATCAAAGACCTCCCTAGAGAGAGAAGTGTTCCACCGCTGACTGCCTTCCCTCCACCTGGGTGCAAGGCTACACTCCTATACCCCTTTAGCTTTTTGAATGGGGTGTGGTCTGCATTCTGACTTGTGTTCATGAGGCATCTTCTTTGAGTACTGAGAGGCAAACCTTGGTGAAAAGCCAGGCAGTGAGGATGAGGGTAGATTTCCCATCATGTTGTAATTATTTGTGTGTGAGAAGCAAATGTTTTGTTCAATCACATTAAAAGTCTAATTTTTTTTTCCCAGTGCTGGGTATTGAACTCAGGGCCTTGTGCTTGCAAGGCAAACACTCGATCAACTAAACTATATCCTCAGCCTGATTGTAAAGATTTGAATGCCTTCTTTCACTAACTGTGTATTCTGATGTCTGTCCATGTATTTTAGTCAGCTTTTTTGTTGCTGTGACTAAAAGACTGACAAGAACAATTTTAGAGGAAAAGTTCTTTGGGGGCTCATGGTTTCAGAGGTCTCAGTCCATTCCCAGTTGGCTCCATTCCTTGTGGCTCAAGGTGAGAAAGAACTTCATAGTGGAAATGTGTTGTGGAGGGAAGAGGGTCACATGATGATCATGAAGAAGAGAGACTCCCCTCCCCTTACATTTTATGGCACCAGGAGGGGACAATGGGGCAGAGAGAAACTGGAGCTTCCGAGTCCAGGATCCAAAGGCCACTACACTGCCCTGTGTGGGCAGTTTACAAAATATAAACCCCAAAGGCATGTCTCCAAAGCTCACCACCTCCAGGCTTCAGCATCTTCCCTGACTTCAATTACTAGTCAGTTATTTTCCACTAGGGAATGAATTCATTGATTGTGTTAAGGCTCACATAGCCCAAGCATTTTACCTCTAAACTTTCTTGCATTGTCTAACACATGAGGTTTTGGGAGACACATCACATCCAAGCCTTAACACCACATCTGCAGATTGAGATTCCCATCTGCTTTTCAACCCAAAACTGGTGTTTTGTGACTGAGTGTGTATCAGTTGATATGTCTGTGCCCTAGTGGTGGATACTGATTTATCCAAGGTCTATTTTAAGAACAGAATCAGAATGGGTGCTCCATCTTCTTCCCTCTGCTCTCACCTGATTATTTTTGATGCCAGGTTTGTGGCTGCTGCATTTCCAGGTGAGTTGCTTCAGTATGAGAGGTGAACTATGGACTTCAGCAGTGTCTGAGACTAACCTCCTGCTCAGCTTCCCATGTGTCCATTGTAGAGCAAGGCTGTGTGTGGGTTAAGCTGGGGTTGTCAGCACTAGACCCAGGTGTCAGGTCCCATCCCCCGCCTTCAGAAGGTATCAAGCTTGTCTGTTAAATTTAGGCACAAGACCCTCTCCCTGTCCATAGACTCATGGGTGTAAGAACAAAGATCCAGTCCTGGGAGTCCCAGGGGAGTGGCTCTGGGGAGCAGGAAGCCTTGACTGAGATTGGAGAAGGACATTTTATGGCACAGGGAGGGGACAATGGGGCAGAAAAACTGGAGCTTCAGAGTCCAGTATCCAAAGGCCACTACACTGCCATGTGTGGGCCTGACATCTTTCAAGGCTGGGAGGGGAGGAGAACATGGACACTGGCCCTCTAGGGACCCCAAGGGCTGAGGATATGCTGCCAGAATGTGTGTGTTAAAGGGACACCCTGAGCATTGGGCCCCTTTGTTCCCAACCAGGGTGTGCTTCCCTCAGCCCTCCCAGGAAACACTCAGAGCCCTGGGCCAACCCAGCCTCAGCCTGTGGCCTGTCCTGCAGAAAGCAGAACCCAGAGTCCCAGTGAGAAGGTGCTTGTGAGGGAGCTGGGCACAACGAGAGGCATGGGCTGCATGAAGTGTCTCAGGACATTTTTCTCCCTCCTTTTCTACAGGCAGCATGGTCAGTCCTGAAAGTTGTAAAACAGTGACTCATCCAGCCTCATCATGTTCATTTTGGAGAAAAGGAACAGAATTCTGCAGCTGACCATTGAGTGAGACTCTACCTGCTGGGAAGGGGCATCTGTTCAGTGGCCAGAGGCCCTGTGTAGATGGAGGCAGGAGGCCCTCATCCTCTGTGCCAGCCCCTGTGGACAGGGCCTCCTCCCTCAGTATCCTGACAACTAGTCCCCTTCCCCTCTACCATCCTGGGTTTATTCCAGGCCTCCCTGAGAAGAGGAGTTGGCCCCAGTCTGTTCTATCCTCACTAATGTAAAGTCCAGTGGACACAGGTGAGACACCATGACCATATGGAGCATCCTCTCTTGTGCCTTCCTGAGACCTCCGTGCTGTAATTAACAGAGAGATCTGGGCTTTTCCAAACTGGGGACATCTTGGAAGACAGCTGGAGGAGAGGTGAGGGGTGATTTTTCCTGTCCTGGATTCTCTGGGCTGTAGGACTTTGGAGTTGAATTTCTAATACACAAAATCAAGAGGGCAGGCAAACATTCAAGACAAATCACCATCCTTTCAGATTAAGGCATTGGATCACAGGTTCTATTTCATCTTCAGTGATCCAAATCATGGTATGGTATAATAAGGACCCTGAGTTCCATAGGTTATTAATCAGGAATCAGTAGTGGCATGGCTGTTTTGCAATACCCCACAAGCTAATTAACAACGTCCAGGTGCAGTATGCAATTGCTGCCTGTGGAAAGGAATAAAATTAAGAGTTGTTTTAGGGAAATGAAAGTGCAGTACAAGGTCCTCCCAGCAGATCAGAGGTGGGACTTAGGAGTCAACTCCAGGTTCTTCCTGACAGGTGTGGCCCTATGGGACTCTGGATTATTTTCAGTTCTGCCTGTTCTTCCTAGGAGGTTCCTTGGGAAGATGCAAACTCGAGTCTTTGTCCCTGCATTCTCCTGAGCTTTTCATCTGTATCTGCAGGTGTTTCTATACAGAATGTGTTTTGGTCTACTGTGGGGCTCAATGGTTAGGGCAGGCCAGGTGCCCAAGTGTGGACCAGCACAGACACCTGGGAAGTCTCAGAGCCCCCAGGGCCTCCATGGTATGGAGGTATTGCAGTTCTGTTATTCACTCACCCATGGAAGCACATCCTGATTCCTTGAGCATTTGACCATTGCATGTAGATCTGCTGTGTGTAATTTTATGATGTCTTTACTTGGGTTTTCAAAATGTACATTTTCTAGGCCATTGTCTAAATTCTTAGGCATATGTCTGATCGTTTGGTGATTTCATCCTTAGTTCTGGAAGTAACTGTTAAAATTTTAAATGTGGTGAACTATTATTGTGTACTCCACCAGCAAGGAATG
This sequence comes from Glaucomys volans, assembly GCA_020662805.1. Lineage (NCBI taxonomy): Eukaryota > Metazoa > Chordata > Mammalia > Rodentia > Sciuridae > Glaucomys > Glaucomys volans. The sequence goes on along the minus strand of JAJEJO010003321.1, from coordinate 10,109 downwards.
AATTTTGTTCCACCTCTTCCAAGCCGTACTGCATTGGAAAACATTTTAGTCATTTACATTATGTGTGTTGCTATCACAGCTTTGTCATTTATTTTTCCTCATGTCAGTCAAAGTTAAATATTTTTCTATGAGTTTTTGCTGTCTGAATGTCTTCAGTTACTTGTCAGTTCAGATCTTACCTGTGTTCAGTTGGATTGTTTGCTTTCTTGAGTTTCTTACTACATTTAGGACACAAGTCCAGTTTAGATATATATTTTCCAGATATTTTCATCAGTCTGTGACTGATCATTTTTACCCTTGTAGCATGATTTTTCACAGAGTTGATATTTTCATTAAAAATGGTTTGGGATTGGGCATTGATCCTAAGGGTGCTCTAACACTGAGGTACATCCCCAGTCCTTTTTTTAATTTTTAATTTTGAGTTAGCTCCTTGTTAAATTTCCCAGGCATGTTTCAAAAATTGCAATCCATCTTCCTCAGCCTCTCTGGTAGCTGGGATTATAGGTGTGCACCACTGTGCCAAGCAACATTTCAAATTTTTTTATTATTATTATTTTTTTTGTGATGCTGGTGATTGAACTCAGGGCCTTATGCTTGCAAGTTTCAAGCTAGATACCAACTGAGCTATATCCTCAGACCATCATTTTCAATTTTAACACAGTCAAATTATTTATTTTTTCCTTAATGAATTACTTAAATATTTTGTTTTTTAAAATGGTATTGTGTGGTGGCATTTCACTGAATACTTGCAATACACTTGAGTGTTGTAAACTGACCAACACAGGTTCTTTTATTTCAACCTGAATTTCTAATATCTATAATATCCATGCACAAAATATGGATGCAGGAACAGATAAGAGCTAAGGTCTCAGTGGCAAATTTAATTGGGATCTGGATTGATTGATGTTTCTTTGCATCAGTTCCTGACAAGAGACTCTTTGATAAAATTGCTATCTGCAGTGTGTGCTTTTGTGAAGAGACACTTTATATTTCTTCCTGTTTCAAGTTTCTCAGTTGGGGCTCCAGCATCTTGAAATCAAAGGATGATGGGCCAGGTAGCTGCAGGATGTTCCATTCCCCTCATTTTTACCTGGGCCATATAAGTGCCCAGGGGACTCCACAGAGCAGTTGAATCCCTGTTAAATGGAGGCAGAATAGCACAGGCCAAATGATAGCTAGGTGGAGAGATGAGATCAATGCTGACCAGGTCCAAACTCTGCTTCCCTATTCTAGGGAAACAACCCACTGGGTAATCTGTTAACAAGCCTGGTATGAGGACCACACCTTATTTATTGGAGGGAAAGAGTATGCTAGGGAGTCAAGAGGGAACAAAAACAGCTTTGACTATTACTTCCTAAAATAAGAAGTAAGATTTTGGAAGAGGTAAAAAGTGAAAACAGAATGGATAAATATGTTTATGCTGTTTTACTCCTCCTCAGGGAGATTTTGAGGTCTGAGTTGGAATTTGGAGTTCTTAAACTCAGGGTAAGAGCCACAGTTTGGTACTAAATTACTAAGGGAAGCAACATGTTATTCATTTTAAATGCCAGATTCCTTCTATTTCATTACATTCATTTTCATGGAGGAGATACAGATGTTTGGGTTTTATAATTCTCATTGATGATATTCAGCAGTGTGCCCTGATTTTGAGCATCTGCTGTATCTGCCTTCAGGTGACCTTTCTGAGATCACTGACCTTGGAGTTTGAAGGGTCCTACCAGGCAGCTGTAGTATAACACTGCTGGTTAGTTTTTAGCTTTATGTCAGATAGGAGTAACTGCAAGATTGCCAATTTTCTGATTTAATTATAAATTTGTTTCTAAAATTATTTAAGCTTACAGCTGGAAAAAAATGGGGGTCATGTTACAGAAATGTTCAGTGTAGAAATCACGAGTGTATAACTCAAAGAGGTTTCACAAATTAATCACCCTTATGTAATTAGCACTAAATCAAGAAACAGAATCATCAGTCCCTTGAAAGCCCTCTTCATGCTCCCTTCCAGTCAACAGTCCCCCATGCACCCATGAAAAGGCTAATCAAATTTCTAATGGATTGTAACTTTGTTCTTTGTGTATTGTTAAATGTAATCATATAGCATACATTCTTATGCATGACTACTTTTGTTTCACTTCATCTTTGTTGAATTAATTCAGTGGTTGCCTGTAGTTTGAGGTCATTCTAATAGTTGCATAGTATTCCATTTTACAAATATTCCATTTACAAATCTTCCACATTTTTTCCTTTCTTTCTTTGGATAGTTTTAAGGTCTGGGCTGAGGCAAGTAAATTATAAACATTATAGTACCCGTCTTTGTGCACAAATGTAAGCATTTCTGGTGGGTGTACCCCTAGTACAGGAATTACTGGGTGATGGAGTACCCATATGCTCAGCATTAGCACATTTGTCAAACTTTGTTAATAGGCAAGAGTGCCCTTACTCATCCCCACCAGCAGTCCTCTTCATTCTCACCAACAATAGCTTTGATTGTCTTTCATTTCAGCCATCCTGGTGGTATTGTATCACAGTTTATAAAGATCAGTGATATTAAGCACTTTGTGTTTTTTCATCATTTAATTAGGTTCTTTGTTTGATATAAGCTAAGACATTTGCAAACTTTTATTGGGTTGTCTGTCTTTTTCTTAATATTCTTAATATCTTCTTAAACCACAAGTACTTTAAAATAACAAAATGAAACAAAATGTATTTCTGAAATGCACTGTTCTTTTTCCCTATAATTTAGACTTGTGAGCCAAAGTGCCAATTGGAATAAATTTCTCACCTCTGCCTTCTCTTATACTTTTTCTCATGATGCAGATTATCCCCAACAACACTTGTGACTCTGTATCAAATCCTCAGTAGATTTTGTGCATATTCTTAGTTTCACATAGAAATATAAAGCAATTTAGGGAGAAGTATTCCTAAGAGCAAATAGTGAAAATGCAAATACATTTAAAAGAGAACAATTCTTTTTAAAATGAAATTAAGAACTATTCAAATGGTAGCTAAAAAATGTAAGGAAGTGAAACCTCAGTAAAGTTGAAAAAATCATTCTGATGTCATAGTAAATATGAATTAAAGGAAGTTTCTAGGATGATTCTACATTTTTTTCTGTTATCTCAATAGAAATACTTTGTTTCTTATCTGTAAGCCTCTTTTAGAAAAACTTGTTTACCCCAAACTGAATTCCTCCTATGTATTGTATGAAATGTCTTTTTTTTTCAACCCATGTTTAAATGCCTGGTTGCAATATATTAATTCAAAACTCATTGTGTGACAATAATGTAGACCATTTTTTAAATAGTTCACCATTTTAGTGTGTAAGATTCCTTGGACAATTGGATGTGTCAAATACACCAAATAGAGTTTCTATTTGAATTTTTAAAAATATTTTGTTTTTTTTGGGTTGTAGGTGGACACAATCCCTCCATTTTATTTTTACATGGAGCTGAGGATTGAACCCAGGGCCCCACACATGCTAGGTGAGTGCTCTACCACTGAGCCACAACCCCAGCCCCATAATTGACCTTTATCCAGAGTTTTTTCTCCTAAGTGATAGAAAAAGGTAAAGTATTAGTATTCTGATTTCAGGAAAGGATTAATTTTCCCTATGAAGAAGAAGATAGAAATTTTCTGAAATATTCCAAAGAGAAACAAATAATCCCAGAACCTCCTGAAGGCCCAGACATATTTGCCAAAGTCCACCCCAGCTCTGTCAAGCATGATTTTCACTGCACAGCATGGACAGCCCAAAGCAAAACAGGGAAGAAGGGGAACTTTCCCTCCTGTGTATCTATTTCCCTTGTCATAATGCTTTCCCTGCCCCCCCCCCATGGTCCTCCTGCATGGTGAAACCAGGATTGGTAAGTCTGCAGCATCTCTCCACTCCTTTCTTCTGGTCCAAGGAAACACCACTGCCAGTCATGACACTTCTTCAAGTCCAGGAGCAATCTGAATGCAGCTTGAAATTCCTCACATAGCTCATTGAGTCACCACTACCAATCTATTTGAATTGAAGTGTTAATTTGCCATCACTTCTTAGGAGATATGTCTTTTAAATGCTTTTTATTTGCTCCAAATTGTTGTATATGACAGTAGAATGCTTTTATACATTTGATTCAAACTTATTAAACATTCTACCAAAGCCCTGGAGTATAAAAGCATTCCCTTTCTTGAGATTGTTCACATTGTCTTACGTGGTAGCCTGCTTTCTGATTCTCTGACTTGACTTACTGCTTTCTTCACCAGTTCTGGATGATTGACATCTACACCAAGAAATAGAAGAGGAAAGGAGAAGACTGGAGATGAGAGGAGGAAGGAGAGATGAACAGAAGAAGGAAGGAAAGAAAGAGGGAGGTAGGGAGTGAAGAAGGGAGGGAGGAAAAGCAGGAGGGAGAAAGGAAATGGTAAGCAAATGGGAAAGAGAGAAGGAGAGTGAATCTAGAAATACAATTCAAATGCCTCTGGGTCCCAAATGATACAAGGCTTGCACACTCAGTCCACAGGAATAGTTTTAACCTTCAGAAAGAAATACAATATCCCATTTTTCTGCAACTATATGGTCTTCAGTCAATATGTGATTTATTTACTTTTGAAAAAGACAGTTCTCAGCAGAGAGGGAAATCATAAAAAGAACTAATATAAACATTAGAAATCAAGCACTATGTAATAAAGTAAGAATGTGTTCATTAGCTTTGTAGCAGATAAGACCGCAGAGGAAAGAAAAATCAGTTAACTCAAATAAGAAAACCTCTAAAGCAAAACACTAACCATATCAAAATGTGAAAACATAAACATAGAACAGAGGATGTGAAATTTGTAGGATGATACTACATGTGGCCTAGCATACATATAACAAAGTCCATAATGGTGAAGACATGGATGGGATAGAAGAAATATTAGAAGACATGATGGTTTTGAATTTTCCAAACTTGAATCATAATTTTAGCCCACAGATCCAAAAAGCTAACAGATCCCCAAGTACAATAAATTATTTTCAAACAATAACACTGTGTTTTCTAGAAGGAAATACAGAATATATTTTCATTTTGGAATGAGCAAAATTTCATAGAGGACACAATTTCATGCTAACAATGGAAGAAGAATATATGAATTAAGTATCAAAATTTACAGATAAAAGCACATGAAAATATACACTTGGCAAGATGACATGTACCAAAGGACTTGAAATTTTTCCTTTAATAAAAATAAGCAATCCAATTAAAAAAATGAGAAAAAAGTTTGAAGACACACTTTAATAGAAAACAGTATAAGAATGGTCATTAAGCACACAAACAGGCACTCAACATGATCCATCAAGTAACTGAATTAGAGCCACAAGAAAATCATTTTATATAACTTATTAAAATTAAATTGGCAATACCAAATGTTAGAATGGATATGGATCAACTATAACTTTCTACTGTTACTAATGAGAGAATGACTTTTGGAATGACTTTTGGAAAACTGATCATTTCTAATAAGGTTAAACATATACCTACACTATGAATCAGTAATACCACTGTTAGGAATTTACCCAAGAGAAATGAAAACATGCTATGAAAAACAATGCTAGAATATTTATAGTAGTTATATTAATAATAGTCTAACACTGAAGGAAATCCTAATGTCTCTGGTAGGCACATGAATAAACAAATTGTGGAATGATCACATAGTAGAATACTACCCAGAAGTTCAAAGGGTGAACTAAAGAGACATGGAATGATAGGATTGATTTGCAAAAACATGTTCAGTGTTCTTGTAGTTATGTAAAAATGAAAAGTATAATACATGCAGAGAATGTGAGGCTGCTGATGTAAGAAATACTGAGGGAATAAAGAGGTTGGAAGGATGGTGACAGGAAGGATGGTGACATCAGGAAGCCTGATGTAAGGCTTTGAAGGCCAGGCTGAGGGGGTGTGAATTGACCAGACACAAATGATGATACATTATCCACAATTAAATAATATGGTGAAATTGGATTTTATCCTAAACTTCAAGTACATTTGATTTGTGAAAGGGAGAAACAGAAAGATGGAAAATCAGTTACAAATTCTGAAGTTTTCCAGGCAGAGGGTGATTTAGCTTTGTATTCCAGTATGAAAGAATGCTACTTGTTAAATGAAAGCCCTTCAAAAATCTGAAAATGAGGATAGAACATTTTAATATTTGCTCCTTATTTTCTATTTAATACTTTATTTGGAACTCAGGGTCTGTCTAGTCAGCAGTATTCTAAAGAAACTTTCCCTATAGTTAGATATCCCCCTTAGAGGAATAGTGCAGAATTTTTTTTTCATTCTCCTCTCTCCCAATTTGAATGTTGGTGAACATGTAGGGAGAAAAGTACATGTTGAAAAAAAGACTACTTCATTGTGTGCATTTTTAACAGATGGCCTGATTTCTTATTAATGAAGGCACCTGTGTAAATGCTGTGCTTATCAACTTCCTCAATTGCTGTTCCTGTAGAAACTAATTCAGAAGTTATGTGGTAGCCATAGTAAAATGAGGGCAAGCTGCAAATGTGGCATTTAGGGGAGATGAAAAACTTCTTTGCTGCTCTGCTCTCTGATTCACTTTCCCCTCCTTGTAGGAAAAAGTTGATTTCCCAGGATCACTACAGGGTGGTTGTGCTAACATTGAGTCTTGTCCTGGCCTGGAAGATTTTGCCATTTCATCAGATCTTCCTTTAAAAACATATTCTAGCCTTCCCTAGATAATTCAGAGAACCATGGAGCTAATCAGAGGTTCCACCATCCTTGTTTCTAAAGAAAATGCAAGATATCACATGAGCATTCTTACTTGCATGTAGAGAGCTAAGAATAGAACCCATTATGCTTAAGAATTGGCCATAGTTTTTTCTTATTCTTCAAACATAACAAATACCTTCCATCATGTTCAGGACATTTGTCATTCTGTATTAGTGTGATAGGTACACACCATATGTGGCTGAAAAGAGCTTCCACAAAATAGAAATTTGTTTCATGGAAAAGTCAGTGTATCTGCAATTTGTTCAAGTCTGCCCCTGTATGTATCTGTCCATCATTGGGGTTTGGGCACATTTGGTCTTAGAGTCATCTGAATGGCCAAGCGTGGCTCACCATGATACCTGCATTCTCATGAGCACAATGGGAAAAGGGGAAGGGAGCATTCACCTACCACTTTCCTCTCACATCTCACTGGTTAGAAGTTAGTTCTATGGCCACAGCTAGCTGAAGAGAGGCGAAGAAATGGATTCTTTCTGCTGGGTGATGAGAATCCACATGCATCTGAATCAATAGCCTGATTAATATATACATGATGTCATTTGGTTTCCCTAACCAATAATACTGATATTGATAAGGCAGAAATAGCTTACCATTCTGTGAATGTGAGGCTCATGACACCAAAGTAACTAGCTCAAAGGCATTCAGATAGTAAGTGGTGTGTCTGGACTGGACTTCAGATTTGGCACTGAGTTCCAGGGCTTGGTCAAAGGTGTTATAGTACAGGGATACCTTCTGGCCTGCTTAGAAGTTTGTCCTGTTCTAGCCTTGGCTCCTAGATTGTCAAGAGACTTTTTTTTTCCTTTTTTCCTCTTGTTTTTTTGTCTCTTTCTGATAGGCTCTCAACTATCTCTTCTTGCTGTAATCTGTTTATAGAAGCACTACTTTCAATCAATTATAGACTTAGAAACTAAACAATCAAGGTTGTTAGAGCTTAATTTAAAACCAGAGTAAATAGATTTTGATTTGGGGTCCAAAGATCTTTCCTTTGAGTATATTGTCTTGATACTTAGTAGATATGTTTGTGTATCAACTTGGCTCTGCAGACATCTTTCTCACTTCTCGTTTTCTTATACAAATGTTTTAGTATCAAAACATATTTAAAACATATGGATCTTATATGTGTGGCTCACTTTTTTTAGTAGGATACATTACCAGGAGAAAGATGAATGAAAGATTAAATGATTTTTACTTTAAAACAAAAAAAGGGGAAATAAAACATGATTTCCTTGCCTTCTGAAATTGTTGATATATAGTGTTATATATGCCTGTGTATCATATTTTGAATGTCTCATAAATAGTTGGTGAACAGATTTTTAAGATTCAAAAATTCAAGAATGATTTTCAAATATTACAAAGCAGTACTTTCAATTTTAAATGTAAAAAATGAATGAATTGTAAAGTTTATTTTATTTTTACAGATAGAATTTTAATAGTAGTAATAGTTTTAGTGTCAGGGACTGAAGCAAGGGGCACTTAACCACTGAGCCAAATCCCCAGCTTTTTTTATTTTTTAGTTTGAGGCAGGGTCCCACTAAGTTCCGCAAGGCCTCTCTAATTTGCTGAAGTTGGCCTTGAACTTGCAGTCTTCCTATTTCAGCCTCCTGAGCTGCTGGGATTATAGGAGTGAGCCACCATGTCCAACTAGAGAGAATATTATTATAGAAGATAGAAAATTTAAGTTTTAACAAAACTAATTATAGTGATTTGGAGAAAACCAATCTCTTCATCTTTAAGAGGAAATCACATGACTTATAACTTTCAGCACAATTCATGGAATATCTGTCACTTTGGATTATTTTAGAAGACTAAAACAACATTTCAGCTTTGTAGAAATAGAAGCACTGCTAATAATGAGGCTAATAGTGACAGTAGAACAATTTATGAGCTCAGTCATTTGTGGTGTGGCCACTTGAGTAATTAGCATCTCAGTGAAAGTATGGGCAGCAATTTCTACAAAGGTTGTGGGGTCATGGAGGCTTGAAGTAAAGCATCAGTGGCTATACAGACTATATTTCTTAGGCCCTATGCTAACTACCCAAAATGTCTTAATAATGAATGTTCCAGAAAAGAAGACTCCAGAATGATTTTGTTAATGAATGGGAGATAAGTTTCATTTATTCGTTCCTCTATCTGATGGGCAGGAGCTAAACCAAGCCAGATGAATATTAACAGTACAGGATGTGGTCTTAAATCTCTATTTCACCTTAATAAATATTTGCTTCTTGACAAGGACTGAAACACTGACCTTTGATTTGAAGAGAGAAAAGGGCCAGGCTTCAGCAATTTACATTATGTATGAAAAGACAGCAGTGCTAGAGGAAATAAATGAGAAAATAAAACTGATAGAAAAATCAAGATCTTGGACCAGCTGCAATTAAGAAAATGGAATTTTGATGAAGGATAATGGCATAATGAAGTCCAAAATAATGACTGGAATGTGGCTCAATAAAAGAGCACTTTCCTTTCATGCATGAGGCCATGATTAAAATCTGAGAAAAATCATGTGTGGTATGAATTTATTATTTCACTTTTACTTATTCAGCCAAGCTGGAGCTTGGAGAAGTGAAACAGTTTTGCCCATATGAATATAACTCATAGCGGTCAAGCTGAAGTTTTAAAACCAGACGTATCTTCAGAGCCTCAATTTTGCCTGCTCACACCTTGCAATGTCTGTGAATGTTTCCTTTTGTATCTACTCATTAAAGAAAAGTTGAAGGTAAATTTCAGTGCCATTTTGCACATTGTCTTTAAATTGTTAATCACAGTGTATTGTCTTATTTTAATCTTTGTTTAGAAAGCAGTAAAGCTTTATGAAACACATGTAACTTTTTAATTTATTTAATTTTGATTCATTGAACATAAATGGAGTACAGCTATTGTTTTTCTGGTTGTACACAAAGTAGAGTCACACAATCTGTGCATTCATACATGTACAGAGGGCAATGGTGTCTGCCACACATTCTGTTATTATTCTTACCCCCCCAACCCAACCCCACCCCTCCCTTCCCTCTATGCTATCTATTCTTCCTCCATTCTTGCCACCCTTCCACTCCACATTATGCATCATCATTCACTTATCAGAGAGATCATTTGGCCTTTGGATTTTGGGAATGATTAAACTCACTTAGCATAACAGTTTCTAACATCATCCATTTACCTGCAAATGCCATAATTTTATTCCTTGTTATCACTGAGTAATATTCCATCGACACACATAACTCTTTTGGTTTGGAGGAAGACTCCTTCCAATTCTGTCTGAAGTAGATCAGTTTGGCCTCCCAGAATTCAGTCATTATCTGCAGGTGGTTCAGTGCTTTCCTCAGTATTTCTCATAAGATACCCTCTCCT